>APFE030385717.1:0-18832 GCA_000404065.3 Pinus taeda
CGGTTTAAAAGGTCTACTAATTCCAAGCTCTACAGTTCAACTCTGAACTATGAATTAGTAAACTTGGGAACCGATGATAAACCACAAAACGTTAATCTAGGCCACGACCTAGCCCCTGAAGAAAAACTAGCATATATTCGTCTTTTGAGACAATACAAAAATGTGTTTGCGTGGAATTACGATGAGCTGAAGACATATGACACTTCTATTATTTAACATACTATCCCTATGATTGACAACGAAAAACCTGTCCAACAGAAACTCAGAAAAATTCACCCCAATTTAGAAAAAAAAATAAAAACTGAGCTGAATAAGTTATTAAAAGCTAGAATAATTTTCCCCGTCAGACATTCCAAACGGGTCTCCAATATGGTACCAGTTAGAAAGAAAAGCGGAGATATTAGAATCTGCATTGATTTTCGGAATCTCAATAAAGCCTGTCAAAAAGACAATTTTCCCCTCCCTCCTATGGAGCAGATATTACAGGCAGTAGCAGGCTCAGAACTAATGTCTTTTTTGGATGGATTGTCAGGATACGATCAAGTGTTGGTACATCCCGATGATCAGTTAAAAACCACATTCTGAACTAAATGGGGCACATACGCATATCGGAAGATGCCATTTGGTTTGATCAATGCCGGCGCTACATTTCAGAGAGCCATGGACATCGCCTTCAAGGGTTTAGTCAATAAATCTGTAGTAATTTATTTGGATGATATAACAGTGTACTCCATGAAGCGAAGCGACCATCTCAAAGACTTGAAACAAATCTTTCAACGATGTTTAAGGTATGGGATTTCACTTAACCCAAAGAAATCTTTTTTTGCATTAAGTGAAGGAAAAATTCTAGGATTCATAGTATCAAAATCTGGTATTCACATTGAGCCTAATAGAATCAAAGAAATTTCTGAAATATCCCTACCTCATAATAAAAAGACCATGCAATCTTTTCTTGGTCAAATCAATTTTTGAAAAGATTTGTCCCAAATTTTTCACGAATTGTTTCTCCTTTGCAAACCATGATAAAAAAGAATTCAAATTTCAAATGGGGCCAAGAAGAGCATGAAGCATTCAACCCGATCAAAAAAGCTATGATTAATGCTCCATCTTTAGCAACCCCGAATTTTTTAGAATCTTTTATCTTATACACATTCGCCTCAGAGAAATCATATGCTGCGATTCTAACTCAAGTGAATCAAGAGAAAGCGGAAGCTCCAATCGCATTTTTTAGTTTGAATCTACAAGGTGCTGAACTTAACTATTCAGACGTGGAGAAATAGGCATATGCTGTTTTCAAAGTGATCAAATACTTCAGACCTTTCTTACTTAAAACCCATACCAATGTCATAGTACCATTTCCAGCGGTAAGAAATCTTCTGATACAGAAAGATGTGGGTGAAAAAAGAGCAAAGTGGATCACTGCTTTACAAGAATACGACCTTGAGATCAAACCAGAAAGCATTGTGAGAGGTCAAGGCTTCTGCAAAATGTTGGCTGGAGCATCGCAAATTCCTGAAAATTCATCTGAAGAGGTGCAAACGTATGAGGTAAGCCCAAACGATATAGAATCATTATATGCTGACACCATTTATTATCTTAAGAATGGGTATGCTCCAGCACACCTGGATCACACCAAGAAAAGAGCTCTAAGATTGAAAGCTAAACAATATCAGCTCATAAATGATGTTCTGTTTAAAAGAAATTATGATTCTGTGATTCTTAGGTGTCTTGAGAAAACTGAAGCCAAAAAGGTTTTGCAGGAACTCCACGATGGACCCGCAGGCGGACACTATGCTGGAGATGCTACTGCACATAAGATCTTACGTGCAGGATATTATTGGCCCACACTATTCAAAGACTCACACAGCTATGTGAGGAAATGCCAAGTCTGCCAAACTACTGCAGGGAGACAAAAGAAGTCGTCCATGCCACTACAGCCGGTAAACATCGAGCAACCGTTCATTCAGTGGGCCTTGGACATAATAGGTGAGATCGTTCCTCACTCTTCTAAACAGCATAATTATATCCTCACGACAATAGATTATTTTACTAAATGGGTAGAAGCAGTTCCTCTCAAGACAGCTAATTCTAAAAACATCATTGAATTCATAGATCAATTTATAATCACTAGGTTTGGATTGCCGACGGCTTTGATGTTTGATAATGCCTCGTACTTTTCTGGGAATGCAATGACTGAGTTTGCACTTAAAAGAGGGTTGAAATTGAAATATTCAGCCAACTACTATCCTCAAGGAAAGGATTAGCTGAGTCAACAAATAAAAACCTAATTAGGATTATTAAAAGAACAGTTGACCAAAACCAAAAGAATTGGCACAAAACTTTGGTAAATGCTTTATGGGCAGATAGGATAACGAAGAAAGCTTCAATCGACACTTCTCCCTTTAATTTAGTTTATGGGAAGGAAGTGGTTCTTCCAAATCATTTAATGATCCCCTCCTTGTCTTTAGTACAATACATCGATGAAGTATATACTTCCTCCTTACAATTAAGACAAATGGAAATAACTAAATTAGAAGAACAACGAGAACAAGCTAAGAAAACCCATGCTCATCACCAAGCGCTAATAAAATCCTCTTTTGATTCAAGCATAATGACCAGAAAGAATTTTCAGATGGGAGATATAGTTTTGAAATGGGATAAGGCTCATGAAGAAAAGGGCAAACATACAAAATTCCAGAAAATGTGGCTTGGTCCTTTTCAGATTGTAGAATTCATAGGCCCATCAACGTTTGTGTTGCAGGATTTAGCAGGTAGAAAGGATTCTTTGCCTGTTAATGGACAGATCCTGAAAATATATTTTCCATAGAAGATTACTCTTCTATTTTTTGTAGGATAGCTTTTCGTTTTTTCTTCTTTCTTATAAATAAAACCCGTTGTAGATGGTTACTACAGGAGTTCACAAGAAAAAGACACCAAATTCTCTGTTAGATTTTGATTTTTCGCTTGTACAAATAGTAAAATTTTTTGAAAAATCTGATCTTTATTATTGACGGATAGAGTTAACTTTAGCCTAGATATGATACTAGTTTCAACTTCAAAGAATTTTATGAAAGCAACCTTTGGCAAAAAATTTGTTTTATATCAGCACAATGAAAGGTATCAATAATAAAATAAATATTCTCTGTCAAACTGTTGTTTTCAAACTCTATTATTGTCGTCCATAGCTTTCTTAAGGAAAAAAATGGTTTCCTCCTTGCTAAAGAAAATCGCGGCATTCAGAGAAACAATCCGAGAAAACACTATATCTCAAAGAATAAGAGGTCTCATCACGAGCCGGCTTATTATGATCATAGATATTATAACTTGCTGACTTTGCCAATACTGTCCACCAAAACAGGGCAACGACTTAAGATTGTTGCAATCAAAAGACAAGGGGTCTCATCACGAGCCAACTTGTTCAGTAAAAGTGTAAATCAAGTGAATGGCTGTGTCATAATTTGGCCACCAAACCAAGACATTGTTCTTTAGAGAATAAAAAAGAAAAAAGTGTCAAAATGGGTTTTTCTTTGAGAAGTTGTAAATAACCTTAAGCAGGATAAAGGATCATTGCTGGGTAACAGGTAACCCTGTCGAGGCTATGGACGCCTGCTGGCAGCAGAGGCTCTACCTACGACAAATGAGCATATTTTAAAAAGCCAGCACACAGAGATGACCATATTTTATCTTTAAAAGACCAAGTAATGGCTGGTGTAAATGCAAGGACTAAGCTTGAGGAAGCGAACGATTGGAATAGAAAAAGGTTGAAACAAAATATCATTGATAGGATAAGGCATAATGTACTCTATCTGTCCATAACAAAGTTTAGATTATGAAAATTTTCTGTTTCGGAGTTAAAATTCAATAGAAAAATCAGAGATACTGGTTTTCCCATGAATCGCCATGTTTGTGGCCACAACAACCCCCTCTTTGTTATATTGGGCATAAACCCAGCAAATGGGGACCTTAATAAAAATCCAAACAAACAGTTTTATGAACATTTTTGTATTTGATTCCTTAAAACTTTATCGCATCAAAAGAATGAAACGTTTTTCTTATGAGCATAGTAAACTACGAAGAAGCAACGTGAAATTCATCGCATCGCATTCATTATGAAGCGCTCTCAAATGAAAAAACTTAAGAAATCTTCGACGGCCGATATACGACATCGCATATCGCAACATCGCATAAGTAGCACACAATGACTGAACGAGTAAATCTGCGAGCTGCGATGCTGCGATCTGCGATGCTACGATCTGCGATAATTCGTGATCATAATTTCTTCGATAACACATCTTAACAATGCAACCCGCGATGCTGCGATGCGAGTCGCAGAAATCACCCATCGCAAATTTTCCTCGGCGCAGTATTCAATGGAAAACTGTCCGTCAAACAAAATTGGGCGCGCGCCTTAAAAAGAAATTAATGATTGTACGCCAAAGTATTCAGGAAGGACAGTCTCGTGTTTTTCGAAGGGTCAGTTTGCTACAGATGTCATGATTATGCATTCATAAGAGCTTAAAGATTTCATGTCAATCTTTATTATCACTACTCTTTTCCTTTGTGTAAACTGTAAGACAAGAAATAACATAAATCAATGTGTAGGAAACATCTAAGGAAAAGGGGAAAGCGTCAATGCTCGGAGAACAGAGAAGAAATCCCTTCAGAAACGGATGCCACATGCGACAGGACCACATATTGCAGAGTATCACTCAACAGGTGCTGATGTCAATAAGCCACCTAAAGCTCAGAGTTAAAGACGCACAAAAGCAACATGTTTACAAAAACCCTGAAGCTTACGCACCAGAAAAGCCCGGAATGAAGAACGGAGGCAGTTTTTGATGCAGAAAATTATTCAGAGAGTAAAGTCCCTATCTTTTTCAGTCATCCGCAAGGCCGGAAACCGAAATAGCAAAAGCAGAATCAGTTTAAGAGAAATTTGGGTCATTACCAAGTATACATGCATTGAATACACCCAGTAAGAGGAAGATTCTCGAAAATATCTTTTAGTTTACCAGAAAGTGGTGCCAGCGCTTGTTATTTCTATTTTCATAGCTCAAACAGAAGCGGAAAGCAACCAGCCGACTCTTCCCATGGCAAATGTTGCGTGCTTATAGCACTGAGGAGCAAATACAGAAATAGTTTAGAATTAGATTCAATTTTTATAAATAGTTTTGCTTTATCAGAAGGGCAGTCATTTAAAACCGTATCCTAAATTTATGTAATTAAGTTAATTAGTTAGTAGTATTTAAACCCTTCTCATGCATTTAGAGAAGGGTCCAGAGATTTGTCAAAAACTTGTCCTCGGACCATGCACTTTTGCACCCTCAGAGGAGGTTTTGATGAATGGATGGATCGAGATTTATTTTTATTTGCATTTGATGTCTGCTACTGATGTTGCACTTTTTTACTCTTAGTAGATGTTAGAACAAGTAGAGATAGATCGTTTTTTTTGCTTGAAGTTTGTGAGTAGGATTAGTCATAAATGGTACTTTTATCTCTTGGCCATTTCTGCTTATATTCTTTAAGTGATTTACAGTTTTCAGTTGTTTATATGTTATTGCATGAATGTATGGGTTACCATTTGGCACTTCTGTACCGTGGAGTCATTTGTTTATGTCTGACATATGAATAGCTTATTATGCGATATGCTATTGAAAACTGTTTTGCCTAACTTCTTATGCAAAATGGTTTATCTCAATTAATTTATATTCTTATGATAGCTGAATGATCTTTATTACCAGTTATTGTTTGAAATCTCTTTAGATCGCATAATAGAAGATATACATCCTGGGTTAGCGTAGAATAGATGTGTTGTTTCTCATTAGATTACAATAGCATTTTAAAGTACTCTTAGATCAACATTATCCAACTCTACACACACACACACCCTTAGATTGGGAAACTAGTCCCATTATCCCCAGTCGGACCCGCTATACCAAACGGATAAGGAGCTGCCAACCAAGGTCCGGACCAGGTGGGTATCCCCCTTATTGTCGACCCGATTTTCGGGGCTTCAACACCTATCATAGATTTTCTACATTTAGGAGGGTGGAAAACATTATATGCAATTCAAAACAGATGTAGAGAGGCAAAGTTATGGGATTGGAAAATGATTAAATTGATTTTTGGACTCCTAGTTTGTCCAGTGATATTATATGGGTGTGAGATGTGGGCTAGCAACATCCCTATTTCAAAATGGAAACAAATTCAGAAAATCCAAAAACGCTTGATCATGAGCAAGTTCAAAATAAAAAGTTCAGTTCCTTATGAGATAATGTTGAGTGAAATAGGAGCAGCTCCCATCGAAGCAGTTGCTATGGTGCGTCTTACAATGTATGTAAAAATAATTGAGAAAATGGGAGTAGGTAGATGGCCGAAAGTTATCTTCAATGAAGGCACAAGTGAAAGGAAGAAATCATGGATGAGACAAAACAACAAATGGATGCAAAAATGGAATATTTACCTCAATGCATGTCCCACAAAAAGCAATGAGTTAAGAATTTTGTTATGGAGAAGTTCTGTAAACACATATGGGGAAAAGAGTTGGGTAGAAATAAGAAGTACTATGTTCAGGAATTAAACCTCATTTTTTATTTCCAACAAAAAGAGTACATTGGAGCCAACATTCTGTGGAGAGCAAAGATTCTAATTGCTCAATTAAGAACTAACTCACATCAACTTCAGTGTGAAATGGGACGGTGGAAGAGACCTAAAGAAGTTTGGGAAGAACGAGTGTGTAATTTTTTCACTTCTGGGGCAGTGGAATTGGAAAAAAATTTCATTTTGGAATGTGATGCTTTTAGAGACATCAGAGACAGTTATGACAGTATATTAGTCTCAATTCCTTGGTATTGTCTTTTCAGTGAAGGGATTGTTAGAAGGTTGGGTTAGCTCATCATCAATTTGAGTAAGAAAATGATTGAATTGAAAAAATAATAAAAAGGGGAGGTTGGTAGTCCCATAAACTATTTTTAGTCTCATGGACGTTAAAGTATAATTCATTCATAATAAGCTAGAATAAATGATATGCCTTTTTGTTTGTTTCCAATCAGTTCACAACTTGGTGCGAATACACGCCGAGTGTCAGCAAATAGAGACTATGTTTCTCTATCTACGTAAGCCAAAATAGAGAATTTTTATTAGATCTATAACCCATAGCGTCCCATGATCATATTGATAACAGAAATCTATCATTGTCAACACATTCCAAAAGTTCGACCAACCAATCTGGTGAAAATGCACAAATAATCTTATTCAGAAAAATAATTTTACTAAACTGCTCAACTAACTGCTCCATCGATTGCATAAAGATATGATAGAGTGTTAATATAGTAGTGACAAGCTCCAGTTCCTTCCAGGATGAAATACATACTTACTTCCAAGTGTTGTTGTGAGTTTTAATTGTGAGTCTATAGGTGTGATTCTAGAAGTAGTTATTTCCCTATGTGTGTGAGTTGTCTATGAGTCATAGATCCACCTTCTTTGGAGATTATCATCTAGAAGTCAGTGACCTAATTATTATATATGTAAGTGATTTATGTGATCAATAAAAAATGTGTGTTTTGTGTTGTGTGTAATCACTCTTTGATCTCTCCCTATTTTCTAACATGGTATTAGAGTTGGTTCAACCTTGTCTCTCTCATGAGAGGGGCTGAGATCATGCAATTTTAGTCATGATGCTCCTTTGTACATAGATTAGTTTAATAGAGTGTTTGATCTATTGTTTGTGTGAATATTTGATTTGTGTGTGGATTGTGTATAGTTGCAGGCAAAGGGGAATAACAAAGATCCAGTGTCACTATTGTTTTGTGAAGTTCCATTGTGGAAAAATCTTTGTAAAAGAAGAGGAGACTTGTTTGTGAAAAAGCTAGATCAACATAGATTTGGTTTGATCTAGTGTGGATCTACAATTGAGAGCAATGTCTACATGTTTTAAATGGTGGTTCTTGAGAGTTATCATATGGTGCAAGATGTACAACTGCGACATGTAGGTGGAATGTTGGCATTTCTCATTCTAGATCTGAACTAATAAAATATTGTGGTATTGTTTATCCATAGATCGAGATCCAAACCCTGCAGATATGATGGAAGATACCAATTTGAAAAGTTATTATTATTATATTTGATATGATCTCCACAGATCAATAAAGAGCAGTCATTGATTTTGTCTCTATACATTTTGGTGGTTGGTGTTTGTGTTTTTGTTGGTTATAAAAAGGGTCGGTGGTTCTTAAATTGGAAGCCCCGGTGTCCGAAACATCAATTCTTATGTGTTTTTATTAGTTTTAAAAAGGGTTGGTGGTTCTTAAAATTGAAGCCTCAGTGTCTGAAACATAAATTCTTGTGTGTTAGCAAGGTCAAGTTGTTTGATCATCTTTTGAACACATTCAATATCCATAGCTCGATCCTAGAAATTGATGGATAGCTGAAAGCGAAATATCTGACAGATGGTGGTTGGTCCATAGGATGGTTCATTACTTGACGACTCTCATCGCGGAAACTCCGATGAGCTGAGGTGTCAATATTGTTGGTCTTGTAAATTTCATTAACGATGGTCAGAGGCTATTATGTTTTAAATGGAGGTCAAGTGACAACTCGAAGATGCGGTGGTGAAAGAGCGGTGTTTATGAGATTCAAGAGTGGATGTGAGTGTTGATGAAGACTAGTCAAACATAGATTATTCTTGTTTTTGTAATATGTATTTTTAATGTTATCAATAAACAATGTATGTTTTGTGTTGTGTGTAATAACTCTTTGATATCTTGCTATTTTCTAACATAATGCATTATATAGGTAAACATCTATGCAAAACACTTCGAGCACTTTATTAACAATCCTATTACATCACTGAGTCACGACCACTCTAGAAACAAAAAGAGGTGTCGAAATTGGGCTCTTTGTAAAGGATTCCATTAAACATCCAAACAACGCATACATTCCTGGAAGAAATCTTGAAACAACAATTTTGAAACAATTAGTAAGATAGCTAGAACCTCATCCATGCTATAGAAACAAAATGGTCTCGCCAAACTGAGAAGTATACATGAATTCAATGTGTTTTAAACACTTGTTAGAAGAAAATTTTCATGCACTTTTAATTCTTTGTTGAAACTCGTTTAACGAGAGCTTGAACATTTTAGCCTTGTAAAATTTCGCTACAAAGGGTTGGTTTTTTATTAAACTAGAAGCCTTGGTGTTTGAAACATCAATTCTTGTGTGTTAGCAAGGTCAAGTTGTTTGATCAACTTTTGAACACATTTAGTATCCATACCTCCACCCTAGCAACTAATGGATAGCTGAAAGCGAAATATATGACAGATGGTGGTTGGTCCATAGGATGGTTCATTACTTGATGACTCTTATCGTAGAGGCCCTGATGAGCCGAGGTGTCAATATTGTTGATCTTGTAAAGTTCATTAATGATGGTCAAAGGCGGTTACGTTTTAAGTGGAGATCAAGTGACAACTCGAAGATGTGGTGGTGAAAGAGAGGTGTTTGCAAGATTCCAGAGTGGATGTGAGTGCTGATGAAGACCAATCAGACATAGATTATTCTTGTTGTTGTAATATGTGTTTTCAATGTTATCAATAAACAATGTGTGTTTTGTGTTGTGTGTAATCACTTTTTGATCTCTCTATTTTTTCTAATGCATTATATAGGTCAACATCTATGCAAAACACTTTGAGCACTTTTTCAACAATCCTATTCCATCATTGAATCATGATCACTCCAAAAAAAAAAGAGGTGTCTAAATTGGTCTCTTTGTAAAGGATTCCAATAAACATCCAAACAACGCATACATTCCTAGAAGCAATCTTGAAACAACAATTCCGAAGCAATTAGTAAGATAGCTAGAACCTCATCCATGCTATAGAAACAAAATGGTCTCACCAAACTGAGAAGTATACATGAATTCAATGTGTTTTATACACTTGTCAGAAGCATATTTTTATGCAATTTTAATTCCTTGTTGAAACTCGTTTGAAGAGAGCTTGAAAATTTTTTCCTTCTAAAATTTCACTACAACAGACACTATCTAATGCTGTTTCATATAAGATTTAATGGATTCCTATTAGAACTGGACTGACCTTCTAAATCTTTTTAGGTAAATACATCCTACAATTTATCCACTTTTCAATCTTGCATTGGCTAGAGCAATGCTTTATGTTAATTCCATGAAGAGAAATGGCATTAGGCGACTACAGTTAACATTTTATTTTCCCCTCAATTGGTTCCATTCCAAGGTATAAAAGATCACTTCATAGTGGGATGATTTTAATGAGCTTGCACAAAGGGTAGAGGTGAACATGAATTTAGGCTTCTACACTTTATAGGAATTTGGTCACCGTTCTTATAATTAGAGTGACATACATATAGGTCTTTGAGAGAGGGATTAACAAGTTGGATGGGTACATGCAACAATTTTGGAAAGGTGAAAGATGATGGGATTCTGAAATGGTGTACTTCTGCCTCTCATAACCTCCCCTCATTCGTCTAAAACCCTTCCTAAAAATTATATTCACCATATAAACTGCTATTTTAAAAATGGTTGGTTCTTAGAGCTTTGTCATACCTTGGATTGAGTTCTAGTTTCCTTTCTCATTTATAATGATGATCATAGTATGTTTTGGTTGTTATTTATAATTTGTTGTAGCCTAAGTTCTTTCCTTTATTTTTATTTTCTTGTGCTAAAGCCCTATGAACAAGTGTCGATGTTCTTTTTGGATCCAAAACCAATAAAGCAAAGGCTTATCACAGGGATCTTTATTTAATCAGCTCGCCCCATCATTAATTATCTAATGGAATGATATTTCAATGATCCAAAACAAGTTTGAAGAGGTTTTGATTGGGAATTTAATGCTCAAACTAATATGATAATAGAGTATAGAATATAATCCACCTCTCACGTGATTCATGGGCAATGTTTTCAACATCTACACAATTGGATTCATCTCCAACACTAGAATCATGACATCTACAAGACCGAGACTCACCTTGGTGCGATTTTAGCTCCCTATTTGAGCATCTATAACTTATGAAACTATTTTTGACCTCGAGAGCATGGGTGAAAGTAACCTGTAGCCAATACGAAGTCTTCTACTCCCTCAACATGATGGAAACATGGGGCATTCTTGTTAATCATTTAAGTGATACTTGTTATTTGTTTCAATATTGTTAAAGTTTTGTTATTTCACTCCACATATGGTATAAATGAACCTTTGAATATATGTAAGCATATCTACATTTAGAGGGGAATTTTTTGGAGATAGAGACATGAGTTGTGAACATTGATATATTATTAATACAAACACCCAAATTCCATCCAATATGCAAATGATGTAGTATTCTAGTTTAGCTCTTTAATATAGTCTAAGACTAATGACCAAGGACCCACTTAGAGGTAGAGAGTTTCCATTTTTTTCCTTCTTATTGTCATTTCATTATCAACAATATATTTGATTTTGAATGAGTTGGTGTGCTCATAACATTTTTATAGTCAATTTGAATTGTAGAAAAGCATAAGTAACAAGATATTTCCTCGAGAATTAGTTCCTGGAGCAAAGATAACATCTTGACTATGAAACCTACTTATCTTTATAGTTGTCTTAATGGAGAAACTGTGAGCTAAAATTAAGATTAGATTTGTCTAACTTATCTCGTTATAATTTTGATTTTCTTATGTTAACTGTATGCTTATGCACATTTGAATTCATGTTCAATTATTGATTTTCCAAATCTAACACCCTCCTCCCACATCCAAGTAACCGACCAACAAAGGTAAACATGTGACGAGAGGATACTATGATTGGATTCAACCTCCTAGGTGACCTTAGGGAAATGGAATTGATAGAAACACATCATACATACCTTCTACATTAGCTACAAGACACCTAAGAAGAATCCCAACATTTCTCGTAACCAGCCCTTAGGTCCCACGGAGGTTTTAGACCACTTGAACTCTAGACACTCCCATATTATGGGCCTCACAACATCTAGGAGGCTCTGGACGCTCTCATGACAGGCATGCCAGCGTCCAGGGACTATTTTACTTACTGTTGTGCCAGCGTCCCCGAGATTTGAGCCACTTTTTTAGGCCCAGAACCCAGGTCACTACCCAAAATTCAATGACACCTTCAGGTCAGTAAGATAACAACAAAACAATGATGCAAAAGTAAATACTTGAACAAGCCCTTAACCAAACCCCTACTAGCCATGACATACATTCCGTCAAACATATCAAAAATATGTAATCTACAGGTGTAAACAACAGATTTAAGCATAGGGATCTCATACTTATCTGAGAATTGCTAAGAACCATTGTTCCCTCATATCATTGGCCACATTAGAATTTTTTAGGTAATAGATACATTGTCCATTCTGTTGTGCTATACAACAACCCCCCCCATTTCAATTTTTAAACTCTTAGTCTTAAAATGCTAAATAAGAAATGGGTCCCCATTAGAATATAAATAAAAGAAATAAACTTTTGAGTATAATAAATTTTCCATAAAAGTCATATTAAAATTGCTTTTAGATATTTAGGACCGCTCATCGTAAATCACATTTCTTTAGAACCCGTGAACATCCATTTGGAGAGCTTGCGATGCGATTAGAGTCATAACAAAACCCTCATCGTAAAGTTTTATCAAGGTAAGCCATTTATACACACGATGTAATAAAACTATTGCATCTCGCACAACATTAATCCCATGGAATGCGATAAGGCTATCGCATATCGCATATCATTGATTCATAGTGAAGCGTGCAAAAAACTCCATTGAAATCTTGTTATGTGATAAGGCTATCGCAATCACATATCGCCGATTCATAAGGAAGCATCTAATACACTGCATTGAAGAATCGTGATGTGATTTAATTATCGCATGTCGCGCTCTCGATAAAAGAAAAGGGATAAATACTATGAATACATGCGGTAAAGGGATAAATCGATTATAAAGAAATAACGTGATTTTCCAAGATTAAAACCCGCTGTCTCCCCATGCCAACTAAACACTCATCATAATCGTAATTATGCAAACAAACCTTTTGAGTGTGGCGCTTGTAACTCCCGATTTGCGATACACGATTATTACACAAATATTAAAATAATGCAATCACTGATCGCAAATTGCAAAGTCACGACACCTATTCTAAAAAAAAATACCGTTACAAGACTTGCGACATGACATATGGTTTCAACATTAAAGTTTCACATTGGAAGTTACGGTAAAACATTAAGGAGTAGTTATGGGTAAGTCCTTTGAAGATTTCATTCGTGATAGCTAAGTAAAATATAACATCTCATGCATCTAATGTGCTTAACTGCGTTTGGTTTGTAATTTGTATTATCTCTTATCAAGTTTTTTGACTGTTACACTCCTCTTTCTCATTTTGCAGAGCTGACTGAGAATCACACAATTAGGCAAGATGTCTAAGAAATCTCGAAAGGAAAAGGCCCTCGTCATAGTGGAAGAAGCACCAGTAAAATTGGTGGTAATTGCAGATACTACCTGTCTAGGCCTTGGTAAAATCTCGTGGGAAGGCATATATGCTTTAATCGAAGCAAAAAATTCAATGGAGATAGAAGAAGAAGCAACAACTGATGGAAATGATTGAACAAAAATCATGCTCAATGATTTGGCCAACTCCTTCCTCCATAAAATAGCAACCCGAGCCAAAGTTTTACCATATAATGATCTAGTGAGATTGGTAATCGAAAGTATTAATATAACAGACAGAGCTTTCATCACAGCTGATGGGAGGATGTTCGGGACATTCAAGCCTGAAGATGTCAAGAAGATGTATCATTTTCCGGATCCCTAGCGGCACTACAACAAGGCATTTCTGGAAGCTTTCGCTAAGGAGAATGACATAGAGTTAGACCCTATAAAGCAGTGGAGACATTTTCCAAACAAGCATAAACATGAATCCTCTGGTATGTATTCTGTGGACTCCTTAGCATCTCCATATTGTTACGTTGTTGCAATGGTATGTAGGCTCTGTGGAAGCCCCGATTCTGCTAGGTTTTCTATAGAAATGGTTCCATTAATAGAAGCAACAGTCAACTCCTTTATTATGGATTGGGCAACCATTCTATCAGATAAAATGGCCAGTCAAATATTAGATTATAGAAGGGACAGATTTGTCACCACTCGAGTCGTGCCCGCATTTTATATGAGCGCCTACATAATGGACACAATCTGTTTTAATTCCGACTTTCCCATTCTGGGTTGGAAATGGATTGTTCAAGATCCAACCCCCATTCATATTTATCATAAGTATTTATGGAAGTCTAACTACAAGAATCATATATACAGAATTTTCCATGGCTTTTTTTTACCTATTCATCAAGCCATTTTTAACAAACCTGCTCCTTGGGTGTCAAACAAGGCTAGCATTGATTTAACTTCAATCGACAGTTGGTTCGGGGAGGAAAATTTCACCTATATTAGGGTTTTTGGGAGTATTATAGACCCTCATGTCCTTCCACTCTATATTCTAGATAAGTTATTAGCTAGGGAAATAGCATACTAGATAGTGGAAAAGGGGATGACTAGAAACCTTAAAGACTCTAAAAAACAAGTGTGGCCTCCATTTCCCCTCCGCTATGGCACTTACACATTGCATGATTTTAAACATGCTGAGAAAGAAGTAGAGAAAACTAAGGACCTGAGTCTAGCAGTGATTCCTAAAAGACAGTATGATCCAAACAAGGTCGCTTACAATTTCACCAGTCAGGTAAAATTAGTAAATTCATACATGAGGAGGACGAGTTTGATGATTTATTCGCTTCAACAGAATTATTCTCACAAGTAACTCACCTGGAAAGATTCAAACTAGGAGCTGCAAAGATGGATAAATTCATGGAATACATGACATGGAGGTTATAGACATTGCCTCTAGATTTATTGAATACTACCCCTACTGTTCAACAAACAGAGCACAGCGGGGAACAAATTATTGAAGAGATTTCCGGGGAAGGGAAAACAATTGAAAAAGCTAGTGAACCCCTTAGCACAGATGTTAATGTTGACCCCATCTTGATTAGAGAATGAGAGCAATTTGATTAGCAGGATCAAAAGCCAGAGTGCCCCCCAAAACATTATCGCATTAGCATCACCCGCAACACAACAACCCATTGTTATTGAGAGTGCGATTGAAGGGACACCCAGTACAGACATAGCTCAGAAAGTGATTGAAACAATCCTTGAAAATCCTTTAGGAGAAATTACATTAAATATTGAGGAAATACCACCTTTGGATGTATTTTACAGCCCAAAGCACAGGCCTGTAATCAAGAGACAAAGAAAAAAGAGAAAATTGACTAGACATCATCCACAACTCCTCAATCTGAATTTATGAATGTTATATGGAAGGATTCAGTGGTCAATCCTTCTGAGGATTTGACTAAGTTATCCCAATTTGTAGGGGCTTGCACAACTGCTACAATTAATAAGGCCACTGAGGTTAATCTATTAATCAAAGAAAAAGATCAAAGGATTACTCAGCTTGAAGAGCAAATATCAGTAGAACAACAGAAGATTAATCGGCTTGAGGAACGGTTGGCGGAAGAAAAACAAAAGAACGAGCAGCTTAAAGTGCAATTAAACCTGGAGAAACAAAAGATTGATCAGCGTGCCATCAAAAAACAACAACAGTTGTCCCAACAACTTGAACAACTTCAATTGACACATCAACAAGGAATGAAGGCTAAAGAGGAGCAAGTCTCGCAGCTACAACTATATATAAAATAGTTCAGAGATTATCTTAAGGTCGAGGAATTTAAGAAGGAATCCCTAGAAGCGAATAAGGCCTTAGCTCTACAGCTCAATCTACTTTGCCATAAAATATCGCTTGTCGACCCATTATGCATCATAACTACATCACTGATCGATCAGGAAGTTAATACCAGATTAGAATTTGAGGATGCAGATGACAAGGTCACAAATTTCCTCTCCTGGAAAAGCACAGTGGAAGGCAGAGCTGCTAACCTAACGAAAATTCAAGAGTCGCATAAAGAAATATTGTTTTTGGAATGGGAAACACAGTTAATAAAGGCAAAAAGGGCTACTTCTAGGGCTAGAGTTATAATGAACAATATGATTGAGTTGGTAAATGATAATTTATATGGAGCCAATTTGATTTTTGATTGTTCCCCGGGAAAGCTTCCAAGAGCAAAAGTGTTAGAAAATCAATGGAAGCAGGATTTGGCCACCAAAGATGAACAACTCAGCAAAGTACAAAGCCTTACTTGGGATGCGTATTTGTCCTGTTTGGTCAAGCCGCACAGCCAACAGATAACCATCAAATGCCTTGCCGATGTTGTTGATCACATGGTACCCGAGCTTTCAAATGCCACGTACATGGGACAATTGCACTCCAGGATGAGTCATCCTCCGGAAATTCAAAACATGCTCTCAATTTGTTAGTTACGGATACAAGAGAAGAAATAGATACAATGAATCTTTCCAAAGGCAATCGCACTACAATTTTTGCAATTCAAATCCCAGATTTTAATGTTTATAGTTCCAACAACTCTAAGCAATTTTTGTTGATAGTTTGTTTTAGTTCTATTATATAAACCCTTGCATGTTATTAAACAAGGGGTCCTCAATTTGTACAAAAAACTAGACTTGAGAAGTTGCACTTCTGCACTTCTAAGATAATGCCAGTAATGCATTATTAGAAGAATGTGCTCCCCCTGAACCTGTGCCAGATGATCACTATCATACCCATATTAGACTCTTTTCATCCTGAGTCTAGCCCACTGTTCTTCTTCAAGCCATCACATACGCGAGTGTATCCACAACAATCGGCATATGTACGCGGAGACGCTTCAGAAAACTCACGTACAACCACTTTTCTCTGAAATAGATAAGTTTCAACAACAGGATGATGCATCAACTACTCCCAGCTTCTTTCTGAGATATTCAAATGTCTCTCTGGGTAGTGGTTTGGTGAATATATCAGCAACCTATTCTTTGGAGGGAACATACTCCAATTTGACCTTTTGTTCAAGCACTTGCTCATGGAGAAAATGATATTTGATAGGTATGTGCTTGGTCTTGGAATGCATAACTGGGTTATTTGAAATGCTGATTGCACTTGTATTATCACATAGAATGGAGATGGGTGGTGTTAGCACTTGAAATTTCACCTAGGTTGAGATAGACAAATCTCAAGGCTACATCAAACCATTTCACCTCGTAGCTAGCCCTACGGGGTATGAGAAGGCTCTCTCCGGTCAAAATCTCGTTAAATTTTCAATGGGAAGAGATGACCAATCAAGGTAACATAGATATTAGGCTAGTAAACTGATAAGGAGGGTTGATTTAAAGTTTTTGGGGTTTTTGGTGGCAATTGGAGGGAGTGCAATTCAGGGTGCGGGGATTGAGCTCAGTTTTTGCAGGTGGGTCTTTGGGGCAAGGTAGGAGTTTGTGCTGATGCCTTTAGCTGAGATGGATGATCAAGGAGGAAAGAAGAGAAGCTAAAGAGGGCAAACAATGAATTTGAATCCTCTCTAGACAGTGGAAAACATAAATATTAAACAAAATTGAAAGCTGAGCATGGCATGCATGAAATCAAACTTTATCACTTCTTTTGTTTAATTAGCAGCAAGAGAATAAGAGATGGTACACATAAACACACTTAAAATGACAAGTAGGAAACACACCATCAACAAAATAATCCACAAGAATCCACAATGAAGTCTGCAAAACCCTGGCCTTCCTTTTCCTCAAATTGCAGAGATACAAGTAAAATATACAATAGAGCTTCTCCCTTAAGAGTCCAACCATGAAAATGAGTAAGAGAAGGAATAATATAGAAGATCTAACTCCTTTCCCCACCTCTAGGGGTCGAGCTCAGCTTCCTAGGAGTTGTTGCAACTAATTCTAAATTAATCACTAGATAATAGGCCAGCACAACAACTTGCCTCTAAAACTTAGGAAACCTATCCATGCATTAAATATTTACCATTTACATCAAAGAAACTTCTAGAAGTGGTCAAAAAGAGTAAAAGTATCTAAGTGCCATGAAATTTACACAAAAATCCATCATTTACATGCCTCAAAAGTCAACCAAGGTGAAAACAGTGTTTTGCTGGCCGAACTGGTCAAAACTGACAAATTTGCCTGAGTGGTCGCGCCCCTGACTTTGACTGGTCGCGCGCATTGGCAGCTCTATTTGAGGGCCTTCCCGGTGTCCAAATCAGGTGCAAGATAGCTCATTGGAAAGGTCTATGAGTTTACTTTCCAACCCCACTGGAATTTCTGAATTTGGAGTTGATTTGACCCCTCAAAAGTCATTTCTCCCAAGGCAGCTTTCTGCAACTCAAAAAAGGGCCAGAAAGTCAAAATTTGCATGTATTTTGAGCTTTTGGGAGCCCAAATCTTCATAAAATTTGAAACCCTTCCATAGGCAAGTGTATCTTTAAAATTCCAAAAATGTAGAGTTTTTCCCGTTCTGAGCTGTCCCCATGACTGGTCGCGCACGGGGTGAGACCACTCAAATGGCCAAAACCTGTAAAATTCTCAAAAATGCCAAAAATGCCTCAAAACTCTCAAAATTTCTTGGGTTTGCTACTAGCAGGAGGCTAATGAGTATCATGGTGAGTGAGAGAGGCCTCAGCAAAGATACAGAGCGGGTTGGTCTTCTTCTTCCCTTTGGGAGCCTCGGTCAACCTCCTTTGAAGAATCTTTATCCTTGCCTTACAAACATGCATCCTTGCCTAGTAATGATTCTTCATGTTCTTTAGCAGCTTCTTTTCTTGGTTTGCCTTTGCCAACAACCTCTCTAAGTGTGTATTCACCCGGATAAGCATGGATTCCCT
>APFE030385717.1:25262-58724 GCA_000404065.3 Pinus taeda
TCTGAATGTCTTGCAATGTTTGCATCATCCAAAGGAGTTGTGTGCAGCAAGATGCAACAGCCACATATTCTACGTCAGCTGTAGATAATGCAATTGAACTTTGTTTCTTGCTGAACCAAGACACTAATCTGGAACCCATATAGAATGCACCACCACTAGTGCTTTTTCTGTCATCCACGCTTCCTACCCAATCTGCATTTGTATATGCATGAAGTGTAAGATATGTATCCCTAGGATACCATAAACCAAAATTCTGAGTTCCTTGAAGATATTTGAAGATCCTTTTGACTGCCTGAAGGTGTGATTCCTTTGGATTTGCTTGGAATCTTCCAACTATTCCTACTGCATGCATGATGTCTGGTTGGGTGCCTTTTAGATAAAGCAAACTGCCAATCATGGATCTGTAGGTTGGTTGATGTACTACTATTGATTCATCATTTGAGCTGAGACTGCCTCCTGTTACCATGGGGGTACATACTGGTTTAGAATCTTCCATGCCGTATTTTTTCAAGATCTACTTGAGATAGTTGGTTTGTGACAGAAAAATACCATCTTTCTTTTGTTGAACTTGTAGACCAAGATAATATGTGAGCTCACCAAGTAGGGACATTTCAAATTCTTGCTGCATTAC
Source organism: Pinus taeda (assembly GCA_000404065.3). Taxonomy (NCBI): domain Eukaryota; kingdom Viridiplantae; phylum Streptophyta; class Pinopsida; order Pinales; family Pinaceae; genus Pinus; species Pinus taeda. Next base: position 25,894 of record APFE030385717.1, read on the forward strand.
CAAGGCAAAGTTTCGACTCATGCCTTCTTCATTGCTACCAAAAATGATATCATCAACATACACCACAAGTATTAACAATTTATTATTTTCAATCTTTATATATAGATTGCTATCAACTGATCCTTTTGAGAAACCTTGTTGATGGAGATATTTGTCAAGTCGATAATACCATGCCCTTGGAGCTTGTTTTATACCATAGAGAGCCTTTCTGAGTCTGCATACAAGTTTTGGATCATTTCCAAGGATGAATCCATTTGGTTGCTCAATATATACTTCTTCTTCTAAGTCCCCATTAAGAAAAGCAGATTTTACATCAATTTGGTATACTTTGAACTTATGAAAACTGGAAAGAGCAAGGAACATTCTTATGGCTTCAAGTCTAGCAATAGGTGCAAAAGTTTCTTCAAAATCTATACCTTCTTGTTGAGCATACCCTTTACAAACAAGTCTGGCCTTGTTTCTAATAACTTCTCCATTTTCATTCAACTTGTTTTTGAATATCTACTTGGTTCCTATGATATTCTTATCATGAGGTCCAGGAACTAATTCCCAAGTATTATTCTTTTCAATCTGCTCAAGCTCTTCATTCATAACCTTGACCCAGTATTCATCTTTGCATGCTTCATTAACATTTTGAGGTTCGATGAGGAAAGTAATGCAAGATAGCTTGAGGATTCTGTAATAGTTCTTCTTGTCTACACACCTGCCTCTTTCTGTCCCAAAATTTGAGTCTTTGGATGATTTTTCTGGACATACCTGGATGGAGTCTTTTCTTCTACGTTATTTGTTCTTCTGGTGCTTCACTGGTTTCTTCTTCAGAATTAGTCTGATTTGATGTGGAAGGATAATCCTCATCTTCTTCATAATCTTCAGTTTTTACCTGCTTTGGATTTTTGCCTACTTCATCAATCACAACATCAATGCTTTCAACAATTTTCCCAAGTCTTTTATTATAAAACTTATATCCTTTACTTCGGGAAGAGTAACCAAGGAGAATGCCTTCATCTACTTTAGGTTCAAACTTGCCAAGGTTTTTATCAGTCCTTTTGATGTAGCATTTGCTTCCAAAAATTTTGAAGTATTTTACAGTAGGAGTCTTACCATACCAAAGTTCATGAGGAGTTTGCGTGTTGTTTACCTGAATGTTTGTTTTGTTGAGAACAGTGATGGTTGCGAATGCAGCTTCACTCCAGAAGGTTGCAGGAGTTCCAGACTCATCTAGCATAGCCCGAGCCATTTCCTGAACAGTTCTGTGCATCCTTTCTACCACTCCATTTTGCTGAGGTATCCTTGCGGTGGAGAATTCCCTTTTTATTCCATGTTCTTCACAAAAGTCAAAGAATTCATCTGAGGTAAATTCCCCTCCTCGATCAGATCTGAGACATTTGATTTTGTGATTTGATTCATTTTCAACTAAAGCTTTGAAGGCTTTGAACTTTTCAAATGCTTCATCTTTATGCTTTAGAAGTCCTATCCAACACATTCTTGAAAAATCGTCAATGAACAATATAAAATATTCTTCTCCATGAGGTGAATTTTTCCTTGATGGTCCACATAAATTAGTATGAACAAGTTCAAGAGGCTTACTAGCTGATCCTTCCTTTTCAGGAAAATGTGCTATGGTTTTCTTACCAAATTGACATGATTTGCATATTGTATTTTTTGGAATGTGGATATCTGAAAGATCAAGAACCGCCTGGTATCTGCATGCTTTTCTTATTTGAGGGAAGCTTAGATGCCCCAGTCTTCTGTGTCATAGCCAATGTTCATCATTTTTGCTTAGATAGCACTGTTGTTGTCCTCCCTTGAGTATGTACAAGTTGTTTAGGGTTCTTACACCTTTGATCACTGTTTCTCTTATATCAAGCTCATGAACAACACATCCATTTGATTGAAATACTACTTCATTTCCTTGATCACACATTTGATTGACACTTAATAGGTTATGCTTAAGACCATCAACATACATAACATTTCCAGCTTTAACCTTTTCTTTTAAGAGAACAGATCCTTTACTTTTTATGACAGGAGGAGTGTCATTTCCAAAAGAGACCTTCTTTTCCTTTTCTAAGGCATTATATGACTGAAGTTTTTCTTTATCACCTGTCATGTCTTTTGAGCATCCACTGTCGATATACCACTGATTTTCTTGTCCTTCTGCATACAAGGCTATACCACATATTTCTGCTTGCGGTTCTTTCTTTCTCCATGTTTTGGGACCTAATGAAGTTTGCTCCTTCTGAGATGTTTGCCAAAATTTACTCCTGCATTCAGAATATTCATGACTGAAGATGTTATAGATAGAGCATTCTATTTCATTTTCAAGAGTAGAAAAATTATTGTAGGTCCTTTTCATGATACCAGTCACATTCCTTTGATTTCGTGCTTCTCTAGTCATGATTGTCTTGTAAGCAACACATTGAGCAGCTTTATGTCCAAAGTTAGGACATGAAAAACATTGGCCATTAAAGAAATTCCTGCGATTATTGAACCTACTGACCTGGTGATTGTAGTTTCCATTGACATTCATTCTTGAAGCAAATTGAGTATGATTTACCTGAGGTTTGTTGTAGCTTATGTTCATCCTTGAAGTAGATTGAACCCGATTTACTTGGTGATTTGCTTTATGCCTTTGCTGACGATTGTCAAATTGTTCACTTCTCCTTGCTGCATCAAGATAGCTTTTGGAGGTTGATGGATTTTGTGCTTGAGATGCTTCTTCAGTATATCCAAGACTTGTCTTTATCAGAGGAGAACACTACACTTTGATAATTTCATCTAAAGTTTATGATCCTTTAGCAAATCTGAGATTGAGAGCTTTTGTTTTCTCAATATCTTTTCTGAGACCCACAATTTCACATTCTAATTTTTCATTGTGTTTTTCCCTTTCAGCAAGTTGGAATGTTAGAGTATCTATAATCATATTCTTTTCTTCTAAACAAATTTTAAGTTTAGAAATTTCTTCATAAAGACCATCTTCATCTAAAGCATCCAAGAAATCATCATCTTCAAAAGCCATCAGAAGTCTATAATCATTACCATGTTCATCTTCATCAGTATTTGATAAACCATCGCTATCTTCATGCGTATAATAGCTCTTCTTACTTACATTCTGTTTTCTATTCCATTTTGCTGATTCATTACCTTTATCAAGCTTATCTTTATGAGGACATTTGGCCGCATAATGACTGACTCTTCCACAAGCAAAGCATTGAAAGGTAGCTTACCTCTGAATCTTCCAGAACCCCGTTGAAGGTTCTTGACAAAGTTTGCTTCTTCCTCTCCTTCTAAAATATGTCCTGATTCATTGAGTTCTTCTTTTCTTGAAGCTTTGAATGCAGCTTCTCTCATATCTGATGGACCCCCTTTTCTCATTTCGAAAGCAGTTAGGATTCCGTGCAACTGTGTCATAGTAATACTCTAAAGATTTTGCTTTTCCTCTATGGAAAAAACTTTTGATTCAAACTTAGAAGACAAGGATATTAAAACCTTTTCAACTACAGTAACTTCTTTTATCTCTTCACCCAAGTTGTTCATGCGATTAACAATCTCATCTATGCGTAAGAAGTAATTAGCTATACTTTCATCATTGTGCATTTTGAGAGTTTCATATTGAATTCTGATAGATTGTAGTTTTGCACGTTTTACCTGATCGTCTCCTTCATAGCTTAGAAAAATATTGTCCTATATTTCTTTGGTGGTTTTGAGCTGCATAACCTTGAAAAATTTTGATTGTGACAAACTCCCCAATAATGTATTGACAGCCTTGGCATTTGTTTCATACTACTTTTTACCTACCGTATCTATAGGAATTGCTGATGGAAATGTGTATCCTCCTTCCACGATTTCCCAAACATCTGTTCCAAGAGATTGAAGATAGGCTGTGGTTCTTACCTTCCAATAGACGAAGTTGCTCCCATCAAAGATTGGTCGTCTAATGGATCCCTCTCTTTCGTAGGAACTCATGATGATAGATCTTCCTTCAAGCGATCAAGCTTCTTCTGAAGGACTGGCTCTGATACCAATTGTTGGAAATAATATTGAGAGGGTGGGGTGAATCAGTATTAGCAAATCAATACAAATTTTCCATTTCATACTCTGATTCATATACGCTACTTCAGTTAAGGGAACCCGCGTGTATACGCAACTATGATTAATGAAACCAGCGTATATCCAGTAAACTTATGATTCAGTTAATCCATTATATTTTGACCTTTAATCAGTGCATCAGAACTTCATTAGCGATATAAAAAGTGAACAAGAGTAGTAAAAATAGAACAGACAATCACACACATGAACGCAAGATATAAGGTGGAAACCCAATGTGGGTGAAAACCACCTGCTGCAATCGTCTCTATCTTCTTTTAATAAGAAACATCTTTTTACAATTTTTGTACTGGTGCAGACTTATAGCAGTACACATGCTTCTACCTGCAGAAGGTTACAACCTTCTCTTGTTCTCCAACTTCTCCTGGAAGGGAGCTACAACCCCCTAGCTCTTGTACTAGCTGTTGTGTTTACTAGTACGTAGGTGTAGGCCTACAGAGGGATACAACCTTCTCTTTTCTTCCAGGGACCACGTTTCATTAATTTTTCAGACTGAATCCATCAATAACATCAATCAATCATCAAATATATCTGCATCAATCAATCTCCTTTACACCAATTGAATCAACCAATCACTTCTCAAAATGCTGTAACCAGAATACAGAAACAGTAACCAGAACCCATGCTATAACCCAAAACACTGCAACATCAAATAGAAGTAGCTAAAGCTTATTTTATTAGTTATACGCTATTGCAACGCGTCGAACCTGTGTACATATGCAGTTTACTCAAGGAGAACCTGCGTATACGCTCTTTTGATATGTAGACCCAGCGTGTATACGTGCCTTTGCTAAAGTGAACCTGCGTACAAATATGTAAATGATGATTTAAACTTTACAACAACTTCAGACATCAGTTATACCCAGATCATCATATTTACAGATTATAACATGTGCCATTTATTCAGATAAGAAATCAAAAACCACACAAAGATACTTCTCTTCAAGCCTTAAGATTTTGACCCCTCAATAGAACTTATCCTTCATCAAGCGCTCAGGTTCCTCCTTGATTCAGCTCCAGCAGTGCACCATAACCCAATAACCAGTATTCTAGATCTTGCTCTTCATTAGATATTCAATTCATGAGTGCCTTTGCCTAATGATCCTCTTCCTTTTATAGTCTTAGGTCTTACTCAATACCGTGGTCCAAAACCACTTAGAATCAATACCTTGGACCAAATACCTGGGGTCAACACATTGAACAAGATACCTTGGACCAATACCATGGTTCACAATACCATGGACCAAATACCACGAACCAAAACCAAGTTTTCCATCCTGTACGCGCTTTTCCTTTCGTGAAAGTGCGTGTGTAAAAATACACGCCTTTTCGTTTGCGAACATGCGTGTACACGTGGCTTGGTCAATGGGAACCTGCATATACCTCTATTTCTTCATTTTGTGAGCCTGAACTGAGATCTGTCATCTGAGTGAGTTTCCATCAAGGACAACACCTATGTCATAGCGCCAAATCTGAGTCATAATGCCAACACTACGACCTTCGATATACATTTTAAAACACTCATTCATTATACCACACATTATATGGGAAACTGGTCCCATAATATCCAGTCAGAGCCACCATCCTAAACGGAAAAGGAGCTGTACTAAGGTCTGGACCGGGTGGTTATCCCCAAATGTTGGTGCTACGATTTTAGAGGCATCAACATTTTTGGCACTAGAAGGAGGGAAAAACTGTGAATGGCGGGTAAATATAAATCCACAGGCCATTCTAAGAGTAAAACTCCCGCACCATCTCCTCCAACTTCTCCTTCGCATTTTAAATCTCCTATTCCTAAGCAAGAAGTTGAAAAGAATAATACAACTCCCACTGCTGAAACCCTAAACATACCAGACAATTCTTCTCTTGAACTCTCTGAAGTATAGTCTTTGATTCATATACTACAAGGGTTTTCGATATCCCAAGAAGAATCTGAGTTATCCCAAGGTAGTGTGACTTCACAATATATCCCATCGCAGCCGCTTACTAGAGCAAAGAGTGAAAAACTTGGTATTCCACCAGTCAAATTTCCTCTACCAAGTCGAAAAAGGGTTAGGAAGACACCATCATAATCTAACAGTGAGACTTTGTCCTCATCATCATCTATTCCATCCATATCATTGCAAGATCATCCATCCCTTTCCCAACTTCAGATCATAGTCCAAACAGGTACAAGAACTTCAATATCCTCTACCTGATCACTTTCAACTGCTTCATCACCCTCTTCTACTATTAGCTCAATGATGGCACATAATCAACCTCAACCAAGGCCATGGACCAACCCAGGAGCAGTCAGAATGCCTGCACCTTTGAGTCAATTACCAGCACATCCTGAAAAATGGTTACCAAAATTTAATCTTGACATTGGCGTGTTAGCAGAAGAACATATAAATAATTTCATGTTATCAATCAACTTGAATGGAGTAACGAAAGAAGATGCTGTTGTTAGACTATTTCCATACACTCTACAAGAAGCAGCAGGATTGTGGCACTTTTCGTTGCCACCAGGTTCTATCAATAGCTGGGATGCTTTCCAAGAGCAATTTCTAACTAAGTTTGGAGATGATAGGTCTACAGCAACTCTGATCAATGATCTCTCCAATCTTAAATCCAAATCAAAGGAACCCATTAAAGACTTCAACTCATGCTTCAATAAGATGTTGAATAAAATTCCCGCGACATCCATGCCTAATGAGGAAGTCTGAAATGAATGGTATATCTTTGCCTTGCCTTCAAACATAGTCATTTTCATTGATAGGGCTGCTACTACAACATTAGCAGAAAATATGAAGGAAGCAATCGCTGTTGAAAAACATATCCTAGCTTTGGAAAAGAAAAACGCTATAGAAGAAAGGAAATCCAAAAAAGTTACCTTTAGAGATGATTCAAAGAAGAAAGTAGTCAAGGACCCATATGACATGGAAGGTTTACAAAAAGTTCTTAAAACTATGTCTAATGAAATGGTTGAAATAAAAAAGCAGGTAGCTGAGACTTCTACAAAAAGGCCTTTTAGGAACTTTAAAATAAATTAGCCAACTGATCCTAAACCACCTAATGCTATATCTAATTCCGAATCTGATTTGGAAGATGATGAAGATGAAGATACAGTTTTATCAGCTGAAGAAACGGAAGAAGATGAAACAATTGAATGTCATGGAATGTGGGACTTTATCTTACCCAATTTTGATAATGAAAGTGAACAGGAAGCTCTTCCAGTAAATACCAGAAGCAAAAGTATAGCTGAGCCTAATCAGGAAAATTATAAGAAGAAAAACTCAAGTCTTGTTACTAAAGACAAAGCTCCCATAAAGAAAACTCCAATTGCACCTCCCCACAATCAACCATCATCCTCCAATCCTCCCTCATCATCTAAAACGCTAGTAGTTTCAGACTCCATGGATTATAACATTATGGAAGACATGAAGAAGACTCGAGCAAATATTTCTTTGCATGAACTTAGCAAGCTCAAACATCAACAAAAGTTGTTGCTTAAAGAATTAAATGTTGTACCTTCTTCTCCTCTTCCAACTAGTGTATTATCCAAAGCTGCTAAAGGATCAGGTAAGCCACCATCTGATAAGGTAGATGCTACTGATGCTGTTTTAATTGGGGACAGGTCAAATTCTGATACTCCTCCTTTTCTCTTGACTTATGAGATCTACAATAGAAATTTGCATAACTACTTGATAGATTCAGGGGCTTCATCAAATATAATGCCAGCCTTAGTTTGCTCCAAATTAAATATTGAGCGCTAGAAGTACACAGTTCACATTGTTCAATTAGATTGAACTAAGGTACAAGTTTTAGGAGAGATAAATTCAGTTACTATCAGATTAGCAGCTGATCCTAGGGTTGTCCAAAGAATTGATATATTAATTGCTGACATCCCTGAGTTTTATGGTTTGATCCTTAGCAGAGATTGGTCTGAAAAACTTCACGGTTACATTTCGACTAATTGGTCTCACATGTGGCTTCCCTATAATGGGAAACCAAATCAAATCAGAATAGATCGTAAAAAACATTTGACTCATACAGTAGCTGAGTTTGAACAAGAAAATCAACCTGTAGCCTTCAATAATAATATTCTCGGAAACTATTCGGCTGAGTCATTTTTTGGGAATTTTAATGCTCAGCAATCTCCTTTTCCTGTTAATAGTGTCATATCACAAATTGAAAATTTCTCTCATACTGATACCTCAAAGTGTGTTAGTGTTGCAGATGAACTTGTAAATAAGCCTATAAATAAGCCTTTATTTTGGTCTTTGTATTTCGATGGATCAAAATTTGATGACGGTGCAGGAGTAGGATGTATTTTAGTTAGTCCAGAAGGGGAAAAACGATGTTATCATGTAGATTAGAATTTGAGTGTACCAATAACACTGCAGGATATAAGGCATTGATTCAAGGGCTCTATAAAGCAATAGGCCTGAATATCCAATATCTGAAAGTATTTGGTGATTCCGAAATTGTCATTAAATAAGTAAGAAATACTATCCATTGTCTCTTGAGTCATCTCAAACATTATCAATTACCTTTTCAAGATCTCATAACTCATTTTCTGGCATTTGACATTTCTCCTATTCCTAGATTATAGAATGCAACAACCGATCTTTTAGCTAATGTTGCTTCTAAACTCCTTCCATCCGAGGATTATAGTCCAGATAGATTTTCAATTGAATTAATTTTTCAACCATTTGTCCCAGATAATGTCACCAATTGGCTTGCATTTAATCACAATGAGGATATCCTAAACTTCCTGACTTCTGAAGGATCTTATGATGAGTAGATTATCGATGAAAGTGATCATGATCTTCAATTAAAACAAATACTCAATGAAAATCCTATTCCTAAATTTGTGGTCAAGCTAGAAGATCTTTATGATATTAAGGATAGATTAAAAAAGGTCACTAATGCAAAACTTCAAAGTTCTACTTTAAGGTTTGAATTAGTAAATCTTGGCACTGAGGCCAAACCCCAGAATGCCAATCTAGGACTTGGACTTTCATCAGAGGAAAGATTTTCTTTTATCATATTATTAGAAAAATACAAAAATGTTTTCGCTTGGAATTACGAAGATCAGAAAACTTATGATACCTCTATCATTCAACACCCAATTCCAATGATTTCTGATGAGAAACGTGTACAATAGAAGCCAAGAAAAATTCACCCAAATCTTGAGAGTCAAATCAAAGCAGAGTTGAATAAAATCTTTGAGGCTAAAATAATCTTTCCTGTCAGACATTCTAAATGGGTCTCAAACTTAGTACCTTTTTTTTTTTTTTTGCTTTTGTTTGTTTGTTTGTTTGTTTTTGTTTTTGTTTTGTTTTGTTTTTTTTGGTTTCGTGGAAAATGTCGTAATTTTATTCATAAGACAAAATTACATTTTGTAGATGCTAAAAGCATATGTAGAGATACTGATCCGGTTTGCACAGAAACCAAAAAAAAAAATGAATTATTTAAATAACCTATTCTTTTCTCCCTTTCTTTTTCTCCACTTTTCGCCATCCCCCAGAGTTGGGGGTAGTAGTTACAATGGAGAGCTGATTTTTTGTTATAGTTATGGGAGAGTCTTTGTTTGATTCAGATCCTTCTGATCCATGAGTTCTCTTGCTACCAGCTATTTCCTTGGCAATTGTCCTGAGATCTTGTTGGTGTATTGGATTACTAGGGGCTTCCTCTTGCTCATGCGTGTTGTGCTGAGCGTTCTGTTCATCCTTATTTGCTTTGTATTCTGTAGTGTTTGTTGCATCTTCTTCTTCATCCAATGGCTCTGTATGCTGCCATCCTTTAGGTCTCTTTTGTTGCTGCGTGTTCCGATTGGGGTTGTTTCTTTCTTGTGGACAAGCACTGAGAAGGTGGCCTGTTTGTAGGCATCCTCGGCATTCGAATGTTCTGTTTTCATAATCCAAGGATTGTGTCCTTTGAATTTTGTTGAAATTCAGTAATATAATTTCTGGTAGTCCCTGGTTGAGGTCTACCTAAACACATATCCTGGTGAATGTGAATATTCCCTTCGTGAGTCTGCCTTCATCGATCTTTAGAAATTTCCCCAAGGTATTCCCTATAGCGATTAAAACCTTGTGGTGCTAGAAGTGTATTAGAACATTGTGCAGTCTGACCCACACTGGAAGCTTTGATACCACCATTATATTGGCATCGAATTCTGGAAACCATGGTGTGATGAAGAGCCCTGCGATGCCCTAGAACCATGGCCCCTTATTAGGATGGATTCCTTTTCCTGTAATATGTTGAATCTTACTATAAAAAATCCTTTGGGACACAAGTAAATTTCGCAATTTTTTGTCCAAGCAATATGGATCTAGTGGTGCAGATCGCCAGATCTGAGCCAATACCCGTTAAATCTACAGATGACTGAGTGGGAGCATAGATCTGAGTATAGAGCACTTACCTTAGGCATTTCAATGGTGAGAGTAGGATTCTCGGTTTTTTGTTCAACAATGTAGGGCCCAGGAAGTACAGGGGTTGTTGCGGGATTGGCTTGCGCTTTTCCTTTTCCCTTGACTGCATCCTTGAAAGAGCCTGAGTTCTTGGAGTTTATATTTTTTGAGTTGGTTCCAGAACATCCACCTCGCAGACGGAGGTTGATGATGATGGTCGAGTCTGTAGTTATATTGTAATCCTGAAGGGTGTAGTGTCATGTAAGCTGCGTCCCTTGTAGATTAGGTTTTGACTTTGTTCTGGTATGCCAAGTATGATATGTACTTTGTTTCATAGATCCTGGATGTTGCTGCCCTTCCATAAGCTTATGCAGTGGTGTCTACCTTCCGGTACTTTAAGGAAGAACTGGGTGAGATCCACCCCTATAGTATTTGAGTTTGACGGAGGTTGCCCCTGATCTGTTGCCAGGAACATCTAGATAGCTGATTCTGGATCTTCATCCTTCTATCTAGCTAACCGGCGTTCCTCTATGCTTATGGCCTAGGAATCAGGGCATGGGGGTATCTTAACAGTTGTGTGCCCCCAGATCTGGACTTTTTGAAGACTGTTTATTCTTCTGGGTGTCGGGTCTGTTGGTTCGATGGTAGATCTGAGCCTCTGGGTATCTTCCATGGCAAGAATGCTCGATTCGGGCCTATGCATTGGCCATGCATAGGCAGCTTGGCAAAATTCAGGTGTGTAGGAGGGGTATATAAAGGTCAAGTTGACCCTTACCTCTAAGATATTGCCAAATGGGTTGCTGGGTCCTGCCCCATCCGTGCCCTGATCCTCCTCCTACTGCTCTGCCTCCATAGATATCTAGAGATTCGGAGTAGGGTTATTGTCCTGGGAGTACTCCTTTGTGGTAGCCATCCAGTGCCTATAGATGTGTTCGCAGATGGCAGATCCGGTCTATTGGACATCGGTGGAGGGCTCAACATTTTGCATGGCCCTGATGTGGTCAGCATCGGGGTAGATCTCGCCTTCCCAGTAGCTAGATCGAGTGTATTGGCCATCAGGAAGAGGGCCGCTCTTTGGATAGGGTATACCCAGGAGGTCTGCCGAGGGTATGAAGGCTCATGCTGCAACAATGAAACCAATCTTGGTGCCGCACAGAACGATGATACGGCCTACGATTCTCAAATCCTTTTGTTCAAACAACCAAATCTGTATGCATTATTTGCTTTGCAGGAGGCGAAAAATCGGATTGATGGGTTGGGTCATAATCCTCTCAGCAGCCAGATATTCAAGAACAGCGGCAAGGTACACCAGAGCTCCAACCCCCACACGCTCTACATACTTTCCAGCCTTAAGGAACCTGGTGATTCTTCCTACTGGGAACTGCAAGCCAGCCTTCTGCGACTTGGACACAGACTTTGTATACTTGGCCTTCCCATGACCTCCTTTTGCACCAGAAGAACTCATGTTCGAAAAGATTTAGACTCGGGAATGAAATCTCCTCAAACTTAGTACCTGTAAGGAAAAAGAATGGTGATATTAGGATTTGTATAGATTTTAGAAATCTCAATGAAGCATGTCAGAAAGATAATTTCCCATTGCCAACCATGGAACAAATACTTCAATCAGTTGCTGGCTCAGAGTTAATGTCTTTTCTTGATGGTTTTTCAGGATATAATCAGATACTAGTACATCCAGACGATAGATTAAAGACTACATTCCGGACTAAATGGGGAACATATGCTTATCAGAAAATGCCTTTTGGTTTGATAAATGCTGGAGCTACTTTCCAACGAGCCATGGATATAGCATTCAAAGGTTTGATCAATAGAAAAGTCATTTTTTACTTAGATGACATAACTGTCTATTCTAAGAAAAGGACCAATCATCTACATGGTTTAAAACAGATCTTTGAACGTTGTAAAAAATATGGGATTTCTTTAAATCCCAAGAAATCATTCTTTTCTCTTAATGAGGGTAAGCTCTTAGGGTTTATTGTGTCCAAATATGGCATATACATTGATCCGGAAAGGATAAAAGAGATTTCTGATATTCCTTTGCCACATAACAAGAAATCTATGCAATCATTTTTGGGAGAGATAAATTTTGTGAAAAGAATTGTTCCTGATTTTTCTCAGATAGTTTTACCCTTGCAATCTATGATTGAGAAAAATTCAGTTTTCAAATGGGGACATAAGGAAAAAAAAGCTTTAGACTCGATCAAACAAGCAATCATTAATGCTCCTGCATTGAGTACTCCGAATTTTTCTAGCCATTTCATTTTGTATACTTTGGCCACTGAAACATCTTATGCTGCTGTTTTAACACATATCAATGACCAGCAAGTAGAAGCACCCATATCTTTCTTTAGTTCTAATTTGCAAGGTGCCAAGCTCAACTATTCCGACGTTGAAAAACAAGCTTTCGCTGTATTTAAGTCTATCAAACACTTTAGACCTTTCCTCCTAAAAACATACACTAAAGTAATAGTCCCATTCTCTGTAGCGAGACAATTGTTGGTTCAAAGAGAAGTAGGAGAGAAGAGAGCTAACTGGGTAACAACTTTACAAGAATATGATATTGATATTAAACCAACAAAAATTGTTAGAGGACAAGGTTTTTGCAGGTTATTAGCAGGAGCTTCCAATATTCCAGACCATGAAGATTCAGATAATACTGCACAAGTAAACGAGATAAGTATCACTAATTCAGAATCTCAATATGTTGATATGATATTTTACTTGAAAAATGGATATGCTCCCCCTGAATTCAGTTACAAAAACAAACGCGTCTTAAGATTGAAAGCCAAACACTTTGAAATCATTGGTAATGTGTTATTCAGGAGAAATTATGATTCAATTTTATTAAGATTCCTTGAAAAAACTGAAGCGCAAACTGTTTTGCAGGAATTACATGATGGCCCAGTAGGTGGACATTTTGGAGGAGACACTACAGAACAACATACTACTTGCTGGATATTATTGGTCGACTTTGTTTAAAGATGCCCATTACTACGTGAGGAAATGCAAGATATGCCAAACTTCTAGTGGAAGACAAAGGAAACCGGCCTTTCCTTTACAACTAGTAAACATTGAGCAACCATTTGAACAGTGGGGGCTTGATATTGTAGGAGAAATTATTCCACATTCTTCCAAGCAACACAAATACATACTAACGACCACAGACTACTTCACAAAGTGGGTAGAAGCAATACCACTAAAGGTAGCCAATTTTGATGCAATTATCGAATTTATTGATCAGTTCATCATTACAAGGTTTGGTTTACCTAACGCACTTATTTTTGACAATGCATCTTATTTTTCTGGAAATAGTATAGTTGAATTTGTTCTTAAGAGAGGTTTTAAGTTAAAATACTCTGCAAATTACTATCCTCAAGGAAATGGCTTAGCAAAGTCAACTAACAAGAATCTCATTCAGATTATTAAAAGAACTGTTGACCAAAATCAAAAGAATTGGCATAAATCTTTAATATTTGCATTATGGGAAGATCACATAACTCAAAAGGCCTCAATAGGTACTTCGCCTTTTAACTTGGTGTATGGGAAAGAAGTTGTAATACCGCCAAATTTAGCACTCTCATCTCTAGCCCTAGTACAATTTATTGAAGAAATCCCTTCTTCCTCTATTCAATTGAGGTTTGATCAAATCCTTAAATTGGATGAGGAAAGAGAAAAGGCCAAAATTACTCATGCTAAACATCAACAAATCATTAAATATTGTTTTGATGCAAGTTTTGCCGGCTCAAAAACATTACAAATCGGTGATCTCATTTTGAAATGGGACCAAGCACATGAAGACAAAGGTAAGCATACCAAATTTCAAAAGATGTGGCTTGGACCATTTCAGATCGTTGAAAAGATAGGCTCATCAACGTTTCTACTACAAGACTTATCAAGAAAGAGAGATTCTCTTCCTGTGAATGGGTATATCTTAAAAAATTTCTTCTCCTAAGGAGGTAGCCCCTTCTTACCTGTACATATTTTTTTATGCGAGCTAGTTCTTTTAGGAAATAATGCTGTAAATAGTCTACCATTGGCTTTTCACTATTGAAAAGCTCTTTGAAAGAATATTGTGAATACTTGCTTTCAAAAAATAAAACCTTTCAAGGAAATGATTACAATTTTGGAAATTAGATAAGACATGAAACTCTGAGTACCTCTTTAAATTTGTGAAATCTTCCAAACCTTGAAAATACAGTAAATCATTTTGAAGTTTTATAAAGTTAAGAAAGGTTATTTACAAAAAGGTAAAGACTTTCTCCAGCTAAGCATCCACAACACTAAAATTGTCATCCACAAACTCTTAAGGAGTAAATCATTCACCACATCCACTAGGTTTATGATTTTTTAGAGTGTAATTCTAAAATATATCTGATTTAAAAGATAAGAGGTCTCGTGACGAGCCTGGTTACCATGATCATAGGAAACTAATTAAACTGACATTACCAATACTACATATAAAAATAGGGTAATGGCTTAGAATCATAAGACAAGGGGTCTCATCACGAGCCAAATTGTTTAGTTCAATTACAACTAGTGAATGGCATTGTCATCATCTGGCTCCCAAACCAGGACAATGGCTTTTATCCAAAAATATGAAAAAGTAAAAAAATAAAAAATATATGTAGACATATTTTTTTGGATTTATATTTCAAAAAGTTATACTCTTAGATGGATGGGACAATGAATGACTGATGTTTAAAAGGTAACCCTGTCGAGACTATAGATGTTTGCTGGCAGCAGAGGCACTATCTATGACAAAAATGTAAATTTAAAAAGCTAAGTTGGAGGAGCCCCCTACTTTATCTTTAACAACCAATCAAAGCTTGAAGGAACCAAAAAATGTTTTTATTTTATCATAAGGGTTTGAACAAGAAATTACAAAATTCATATATTTTTTTAGAGTAACTTTTTATCTAACCAATTCTTAGATAGTTGTCTTTTTCCTTAATTGATTCTACATAAGAAAGTTTTAGAAATTTCGTTATTTTTCAGAGATAACTGGTTCTCCCAGTGAATCACCAATTGTTGTGCTATACAACAACCCCCCCATTTCAATTTTTAAACTCTTAGTCTTAAAATGCTAAATGAGAAATGGGTCCCCTTTAGAATATAAATAAAAGCAATAAACTTTTGAGTATAATAATTTTTTCATAAAAGTCATATTAAAATTGCTTTTAGAGTATTTAGGACCGCTCATCACAAATCACATTTCTTTAGAACCTGTGAACATCCATTTGGAGAGCTTGCAATGTGATCAGAGTCATAACAAAACCCTCATCGCAAAGTTTTATCAAGGTAATTCATTTATACACACGATGTAATAAAACTATCTCATATCGCACAACATTAATCCCACGGAATGACTTAAAGCGGCAACGAAACTTTGCGGTGCGATAAGGCTATCGCATATCCCATATCGTTGATTCATAGTGAGGTGTCCAAAAAAATCCATTGAAATCTTGCAATGCGATAAGGCTATCGCAATCGCATATCACTGATTCATAAGGAAGCATACAATACATTGCATTGAAGAATCACGATGCGATTTAATTATCACATGTCGCGCTCTTGATAAAAGCAAAGTGATAAATACTATGAATACATGCTGTAAAGGGATAAATTGATTATAAAGAAATAACATGATTTGCCAAGATTAAAACCCGCTGTCTCCCCATGCCAGCTCAACATTCATCGCAATCACAACTATGCAAACAAACCTTTTGAGTGTGGTGCTTGTAACTCCTGATTTATGATACGCGATTATTACAAAAATATTAAAATAATGCAATCGCTGATCACAAATTGCAGAGTCACGACACCTATTCTAAAAAAAATACCGTTACAAGACTTGCGATGCGACATATGGTTTCAACATTAAAGTTTCACGTTGGAAGTTACGGTAAAACATTAAGGAGTAGTTATGGGTAAGTCCTTTGAAGATTTCATCCATGATAGCTAAGTACAATATAACATCTCATGCATCTAATGCGCTTAACTGCGTTTGGTCTGTAATTTGTATTATCTCTTATCAAGTTTTTTGACTGTTACACTCCTCTTTCTCATTTTTCAGAGCTGCCTGAGAATCACACAATCAGGCAAGATGTCTAAGGAATCTCGAAAGGCAAAGGCCCCTGTCATAATGGAAGAAGCACCACCAAAATTGGTGGTAATTGTAGATACTACCTATCTAGCCTTGGTAAAATCTCATGGGAAGGCATATATGCTTTACTTGAAGCAGAAAATCCAATAGATAGAAGAAGAAGCAACAACTGATGGAACTGATCGAACGGAAAGCACGCTCAATGATTTGGCCAGCTCCTTCCTCCATAAAATAGCAGCTCGAGCTAAAGTTTTACCATATAATGATCTAGTGAGATGGGTAATCGAAAGTATTAATATAATAGACAGAGCTTTCTTCACAACCATTGGGAGGATGTTCGAGACATTCGAGCCTGAAGATGTCAAGAAGATGTATCATTTGCCGGATCCCCAACAACACTACAACAAGGCATTTCTAGAAGCTTTCGCTAAGGAGAATGACATAGAGTCAGACCCTATCAAACAGTGGAGACATTTTCCAAGAAAGCATAAACACGAATCCTTTGGTATGTATTCTGTGGATTCCTTAGCATCCCCGTATTGTTATGCTGCTGCAATGGTACGTAGGCTATTTGGAAGCCCCAATTCTGCTAGGTTTTCTATAGAAATGGTTCCATTAATATCAGCAAAAATCAACTCCTTTATTATGGATTGGGAAACCATTCTATCAGATAAAATGGCCAGTCAAATATTAGATTATAGAAGGAACATATTTGTCACCACCCGAGTCGTGCCCCCATTTTATATGAGCGCCTACATAATGGACACAATCTGTTTTAATTCTGACTTTCCCATTCTAGGTTGGAAATGGACTGTTCAAGATCCAACCCCCATTCATATTTATCATAAGTATCTATGGAAGTCTGACTACAAAAATCATATATACATAATTTTCCATGGCTTTGTTTTACCTGTTCATTAAGCTATTTTTAACAAACCTGCTCCTCGGGTGTCAGACGAGGCTAGCATTGATTTAACTTCAATTGGCAGTTGGTTCGGGGAGGAAAATTTCACCTATATTAGGGTTTTTGGGAGTATTACAGACCCTCATGTCCTTCCACTTTATATTCCAGATAAGCTATTAGCTAGGGAATAGCATACTAGATAGTGGAAAAGGGGATTACTAGAAACCTTAAAGACTCTAAAAAACAAGTGTGGCCTCCATTTCTCCTCCACTGTGGCACTTACACATTGTATGATTTTAAACATGCTGAGAAAGAAGCAGAGAAAACTAACAACCTGAGTCTAGCAATGATTCCTAAAAGACAGTATGATCCAGACAAGGTCGCTTACAATTTCACCAGTCAGGTGAAAATTAGTAAATTCATACATGAGGAGGACGAGTTTGATGATTTATTCTCTTCAGCAGAATTATTCTCACAAGTAACTCATCTGGAAAGATTCAAACTAGGAGCTGCAAAGATGGATAAATTCATGGAATACAGGACACAGAGGTTACAAACATTGCCTCTAGATTTATTGAATACTACCCCTATTGTTCAACAAACAGAGCACAACGGGGAACAAACTATTGAAGAGATTTCTGGGGAAGGGGAAAAAATTGAAAAAACCAGTGAACCCCTTAGCATAGATGTTAATGTTGACCCCATCTTGATTAGAGAATGAGAGCAGTTTGATCAGCAGGATCAAAAGCCAAAGCGCCCCCCAAAACATTATCGCATCAACATCACCCGCAACACAACAACCCATTGTTATTGAGAGTGCGATTGAAGGGACACCAAGTACATACATAGCTCAGAAAGCGATTGAAACAATCCCTGAAAATCCTTTAGGAGAAATTACATTAAATATTGAGGAAATACCACCTTTGGATGTATTTTACAGCCCAAAGCACAGGGTTGTAATCAAGAGACAAAGAAAAAAGAGAAAATTGACTAGACATCATCCACAACTCCTCAATCTGAATTTATGAATGTTATGTGGAAGGATTCAGAGGTCAATCCTTCTGAGGATTTGACTAAGTTATCCCAATTTGCAGGGGCTTACACAACTGCTACAATTGATAAGGCCACTGAGGTTAATCTATTAATCAAAGAAAAATATCAAAGGATTACTCAGCTTGAAGAGCAAACATGAGTAGAACAACAAAAGATTAATTGGCTTGAGGAACAGTTGGCGGAAGAAAAACAAAAAAACGAGCAGCTTAAAGTTCAATTAAACCTAGAGAAAACAAAAGATTGACCAGGATGCCATCCAAAAACAACAACAGTTGTCCCAGCAGCTCGAACAACTTCAATTGACACATCAACAAGGAATGGAGGCTGAAGAGGAGCAAGTCTCATAGCTACAACTATATATAGAACAATTTAGAGATTATCCTAAGGTCAAGGAATTTAAGAAGGAAGCCCTAGAAGCGAATAAGGCCTTATCTCAGTAGCTCAATATACTTTGCCATAAAATGTCGCTTGTCAACCCATTATGCATCATAACTACATCGCCGATCAATCAGGTAGTGAATACCAGATTAGAATTTGAGGACGCAGATGACAAGGTCACAAATTTCCTCTCCTGGCAAAGCACAATGGAAGGCAGAGCTGCTAATCTACCGAAAATTCAAGAGTCGCAAAAATAAATATTGTTTTCAGAATGGGAAACACAGTTAATAAAGGCAGAAAGGGCTACTTCTAGGGCTAGAGCTATAATGAACAATGTGATTGAGCTGGTAAATGATAATTTATATGGAGCCAATTTGATTTCTGATTGTTACCCGGGAAAGCTTCCAAAGGCGAAAGTGTTAGAAAATCAATGGAAGCAGGATTTGGCCACCAAATATGAACAACTCAGCGAAGTACAAAGCCTTACTTGGGATGCGTATTGGTCCTTTTTGGTCAAGCCGCACAGCTAACAGATGACCATCAAATGCATTGCCGATGCTATTGATGACATGGTGCCCGAGCTTTCAGATGCTACGTACACGGGACAACTGCACTCCAAGATGAGTCATCCTCCAGAAATTCAAAACATGCTCTCGATTTGTCAGTTGTGGATACAAGAGAAGAAATAGATACAATGAATCTTTCCAAAGGAAATCACACTACTATTTTTGCAATTCAAATCCAAGATTTTAATGTTTACAGTTCCAACAACTCTAAGAATTTTTTGTTGACAGTTTGTTTTAGTTATATTATATAAACCCTTTCATGTTATTAAAAAAGGGGTTCTCAATTTGTACAAAAAACTAGACTTGAGAAGTTGCACTTCTGCACTTTTAATTTTTTTTTTTTTTTTTTTATGAGCAATGGATCAAGGTTTTAGATTTTTGTGAAAGAACTTTTTCAAAGACCTGCATTTTTGTATCTCCTGGAAGTTTATGGAATAAAGAGGTGGAATCAGAATGTTATTTACATATCAAGACTCAAATACATGCGATATTTCTATCATTGTTCTTTTCGTCTTGATTTAATGAGCATTTCATTTAATTTGCTATTGTTGATGTATTCACACATTTCAAGCAATTGTATATTAAATCACTTCTGAACGATTTAGAATTGTTATATTAGAGATGTATATCAGCGATAAATATTACAATGTCATGCGATATGTTTTTATAATTACTTTGATTAATTACTTAAACAAAGTAATCATTATTTAAATGAATCTTTCTATGGATAAGTAAATCATCTATATGATTGTTTGTTTGCTAGGAATTATAAAAAATTACATTGTTATAAGATTACCTGGGTTATGTAGGTATATTTGTATATTTTAAAGTCATAGATTAAACCATCTACCACCTTAGATATAAATTTTAAAGCACTCATCCATTAAACCACACATTATATGGGAAACTGGTCCCATAATATCTAGTCAGAGCCACCATCCGAAACAAAAAAGGAGTTGTACTAAGGTCCGAACTGTGTGGTTATCCCCCAATGTTGGTGCTACGATTTTAGAGGCATCAACACATTCATTTACAAGTAAAAACATGATGAGAGCCATACATAGCCACTGTCATAAAACATATACATAACCAACATAATAGCAACATAAATAACAATGAAATCACAACCATATGATCCACATATAAACCAATATAATACTCCTAGAAATACAAGGATAAATAACCTCATATTGATGATACAAAATCCAAACCCAAGATGGGACTACCATGTTTCACCCAACCATAGAATGGCTGAGCCAAATCTGTCTTCTACCATTCACCCCCGTGCCATATTCTAAGCATGAATGTGGGATTCAAAGCAAAAGAACCAACCAGCGCATACCGAGGCTAAGCCACCTCACCCTCATCAATAGAAACCAGGCTTTACTATAATCCATCCCGGATCACTAGGCCAACACAATGAACATGTAATAACAAGCTTTACCATGATCTCCACCTGATCACTAGGACAAAAAAGCATGGATGCCACCGGATTTCTCCACCTACACCATGAGGAATTTTCTTGTCTCCTAGTCTCTCAGGCTTTACCACAATCCACCCCAGATCACTAGGCCCTAACCCAAGACCCGCTCTCCAGGCTTTATCGTATATCCCAACCCAGGAGTACTAGGCCCAATGGAGAGCAATCCACCTCTTGGCTTTACCGTATATCCTGCCATTCACTGACAAGAATTCCTAGCCCCACTGAGGCAACACAATCCTGGCTTTACCACAACCCACAGTATGGCTCAGGGGTTACTAGGCCAGTGGCTTTACCGTGATCCATAATCTAGTTCAGGGACCACTAGGCTATGTGCTCCATCATTTGGAGATCCACCTCACTCAGCTTTGAATCCATTCGACAATCCATCTCAACCAAAACATGAGAACCCCATCACACCATGGCCATCCGAAATGGCAAGGCTAGGTTGAAAAAACTGTCAAACCTGACAAAACCTATGCCATAATAGGAAAACAACCACATGCAATACCATGCATGCCAAATCTAGCAAGGAAATCACACACACAAACCGATACCTGCAAAGAATCCTGTTGTAGCCGCTTGATCTCGCTCTTCCTTGCTTGCTCCTTCCTTCCTCTTGCCTTCTTTTCCTTTCTTAATCCAATGCAAAACATGAGAAAAAGGTTTCCAATTGATCCTCATAAGCCTTTTTATCAACGAGGCCTCTATTTTCTTCATTTTCCATTATTTTCCTTCAATTTCCTCCTCACATGTAGCCTGTGACCTTTCACCTTCCTTCTCTCTTATTTTCATAAATAAATGTACCAAAAATGCCATTTTGCCTCTCCAAAGCCTTAGCTATTGCCTTTGCCAATTTCATTAGCCATTAATAAACCAAATCAACACCAACTAGGATGTTTTTCCCACCTTTCAGATTGGAATACATGTCCCATCAACTGTGGTCTTATATATTTTTACGTGGATTTTTAACCAGCGTTGTTACAGAACCCTCCCCCTTGGGGGAACATCGTCCTTGGTATTCAATGACACCTATAACCAACAAGACTGCTAAAACAAAACATACTACCCATGGAGCTTTATAACATAACTTGTTGCAGTATTTACAATGACATCCTAGTGAAAACATGACAAACATACCATTTACTGGAGATTTATAACACAACTTATTATAGTATTTACAATAATAACCACATATACACACATACACGTTCACTTGACCTAGCAAATAATCGTATTGTCTATGGAGCTTTATAAATCCAACTCGATATAGTATTTACAATAATACACACATATACACATATGCACATTTTCTCAACCAACAAATAAAAGGATATGATGCATGAATCTGCAAAGGGAATCTAGAGGCTCACACCTCCACCCTCAAAGTAATACCAGGATTCACCTCCTTCCTATGAAATGTAGAATCCACTGCAAAGTCAAATATGCATCCAATGTCCAACGCTATAATCTGACGCACTTATCCTCTCAGTGAACAATTACCGACTCATTGTTCCAAGGCGCACTCCTAATGTGGATATGATTTCATTTGACAAGGCTAATGACCAAAACAGATATATCCCCGACCTTCCCTTCTCTGCTACATAGTCCCTGAGGAAATCCAGTAACCCCTTCCGTGCAGTCACTCACCTTCCAAGTTCCCTGACATCCCCTATCCTGGGCAATACATCCCTTGGCAAGGATTCCTCGCATCAGAAGGTCAAAACACCAAGGCATATACCTACCTCAAAACCATCGTATCGGTTATAACATTCTCATGGAAATCAATGGAGACTATTGGGTACCAATGTCCCACAATGACCCTACTCCTGAAGTGCTTTACCAACACACTGCTGCATTTTCCAATTCCCTTTGTTGTTGCTGCTAATGCTTGTCATCAGTTTCAACCACCCAACTGGGCATTTCATGCTTTCTTGTACCAAGCACATAATTTCCATTAGATTCAAAATAAATTGAAAAAAACTGAAATCATACCTCATTGGTGGCTCGTCAATAAGGTACACTTGCTATCCTGTTTACTTCCTGCCACAACAAGTCAAACTAACTGTTTGATCAAATCATCATGAATAAACATATCACATCAGGTTAGCTCAAAACACAACCATCATAGATCAACATCATAAATCACATGTAACCATCATAAACCAGAATCATAGATCACATGTAATCATCATAGACTATAATCATAAATCACATGCATAATAAAACTGAAATAAAGTACTGATACTTATCCTTTAATCAATCCTTAGCTTTTACCTTTGTCCTTATTCCATACGCACTCTAGATCGGTTTCCACTCCTGACAAACATCCAGTGCCTTCTCCTCAACCATGTGCACATACACATAGTGTGCATCACACACATACAACCACACACGACACACAACACCATGTCAAACATGCACCTATACCTGACATACAACACATACACCTACACCCAGTGTACAACACAACACAATACATACACCTACATCTGGTGTACACCACAACACAATATATATACCTATACCCGATGTACAACATAATACATATACGTACACAGAGTACAACACAACAAATACAAATGTCATGATACCACGACTATACCGTGCACATACATAATACCACATGTACGCAACACAACATGTATGACATGCACATAATACCGCATGTACACTAGTACCGCATGTACAACATGTACATAGCACCACCTATACACAACACCACCTGCATAACGTGTACACAACATCACATTTACACGTCACCACCTGCATAACGTGTACACAACATCACATTTACATGTCACCACCTGTACAATGTGTACATAATGCCACATGTACATTGTACCACCTGTACAACGTGTACACAACGCTAGACGTACACAACACCACATGCATGAAATATACGCAACACCACATGCACGACATGTATGCAACACCACTTGTACACAGTACCATATGCATGACATGTACATAACACCACCTGCACACAACACCATATGTACAACATGTACACAACACCACATGCTCACAACACCACTTGTACAATCATATATATAACACAATATGTACAAATCACCACATGTACAACATGCACACAACACCACATGTACATAACACTGCATACCCAACATGTACATAACATCATCTATGCCCAACATTGCATATGAAATATTCACACAACACTATCTCTACCACCCTGTACATAACATTGCATAACAACATGTACAGACACACACACTATATATACACAACACCACATGCGCACAACATCATAGATGTTGTTAGAGTCGGTCTTGTCAGTCCTTCGTCAGAGATCAAAACTCTTTATGCATTTCATTTTTAGGTGTCCCGCTCCATTCACCCAGCTGCATTCTGCTAGGGGCATGCCATAATCTGACGAAAAAGGTCATGCTAGTCATTTCCCCTCAGGTCTGGCTCCTGATGGCTTATGTCTTTTGTCAATGATCACTAAAGTCCATGACAGTCAAGGTTTGGTCCTTTAAAGGAAAAAAGTCATTTTCGATCATTAGGTCTAGGGATTAATCAATTTGGTCTTCAAGAAAAAGCCATGCAGGCTAGAGTGAGGCCCTTACAAAGTTATGATTCAGAGAGTTTCATCATCATGTTGATAGACTTCGACTGTTCTTCAAAACTCTGTTTTGAAGAAAAGTCAAACAATGTCATTGGTGATAAAATTTTCAAAAAGGTCGTCAGTTTATTTCTTCAGGTGCAGTCGTGGTTTCCGTGGCCAAATGCCCTGTCATGCAATCCCTGCAAAGAGTGCCGAAAATTTCATCATTTGAGCTAAAATTTCAAAAGGAAAAGTGAAATTCACTGTTGCTTTAAGTCAGTGAAAAAGTGTCAAAACATAACATTAGAAAAATGGGTTTTTGGAGAAGCAAAAATTTAACCCATGACTTCAAAGTTTTTATATACAATTTTCCACCAAAATCAAAATCATTGTGCTAATCAAGTGCATAGGGAAACATTGCAAAGCATTGAGAGAACAAAGTACGTTGTTTGGAGTGAGTTGGAGGCAGTTTTCAGGGCACGACGCACACACCAAGGGGCGCGGCGCACACACCGAGGGGCGCGGCGCACACAGAGCCACCCCACAGTGTAAAATTTCAACGGGCGTGGCGATATAACGAGCGCGACACACTGGGTTTGGCGCGCGGCGCACACCCACAAAGGGCCAAAATCGTGCCAAATTTCCTCAAATTGCTTGTGAAGCCCCTCAAATTGATAGGTAGGTTCTATATCACGGCTTGCTCATAAAATTTTATGAATGATATGGTGGTTCATGGCTATGTTTAATTGCCACAAAACTCATAAAACCAACCACTCAAAAAACATCAAAACCATGGTGGCTAGGGTTGCAAAATTGTGGTGTTAGTGCTAAGGTTCCATTTTCACTCCTCATTTTTCCCTTGCTTGCCATTTTTCCCTATCCCCCCTTTCTCATCTTTCCTATTATCCCTACCCTAAAACACTACCAAACCCTATTCCCTATCCCCTCCTCTTATTTGTCAACATAACACCCCAAAACCCTACCCTATCAAATACCCAAACCGCCCTACATATCCCTAAACAAACTTCTCCCCATAACCCCTATTCCCATCATATTAATCCCCTCATAATACTCCCTTTTTCATTGTTCCCCTTGGTGGCAGATATCACAACAACACCTAGCTTCACACCATCATCAAAGGGCAGTCCAAGTACAGTACACACAACAGTCATGGCATCAGAGCATTCATCAGAGTATGAGATGGAGACAAAAAGTGATTCTTCCTCGGAAGAAGAGGCTCCTAGGAGACATCACAAGAGTGGCAAACATGTTAGGGATGAGCCAACTACCCTCACTGAATTGCAGGCATGCCCTCTTGCCATGTCATGCTTCAAGCACCTACCATGTTTTGAATTTTGTCAAAGGGTGGCTAATGTTAGAGTTCATCATGAGTTGGCCCATCTTTTTGTGCTTCACCTACATGGAGGTCAGTCTATATTGGCCGGGGTCACCTTCACATTGACACCCGAAACTATCTTAGTGGCAATAGGCATACCAAATGTTGGAGAACAGTGGCATAAGAAAAAGAAGGTGGATAGGAAACACTATGAGCCTTACATTAAGGCCAGATTCTTGAGGCAGCTCACAAGAGTCTTTCCATTCAGATATTTGAAAGATGAGTATGCTCACTTCATGAAATTGATCATGAAAATACTTCAGCTGTGAGGGGAGGGTTCCTCTCGTCTATATCTCTATCACATCAGGTTCTCATGCACTTTACCAGGGTGCAGATGATGAACCTCCGTATTTTTCTATGCAGGAACATAGAGAGGATGAACACCTTCATGCAGCATAAGACCCCTCAGCAACAACTTAACAGTGTTTATCACTTTGCTCTTATCCGGATTTTGGTGGATCATCAGTTGGGATTGCAGGGCATTGCTTGGGAGGAATTTATCTCCCGTGACCTCTTCAGCACTTCACAGGTATTATTAGAGGCAGAGCATGAGATAGGTGGTCCTTCTCATCAGTATGAGCACCATGAGACCACTACTATGCTAGTATTCGTTACATATCAGAGAGGCAGTAGGCACTTGTTTGTAGCAGCAAAGCGAGTGTTATCTCCACCCAGGGTGGAAGGGGCCTTGCTTCCGGCATCGACGACACAGGTACAGGACAAGGGCAAGAAGCCCATGCATGATGAGGGGCCATCAGGTGAACAAGAGGCCGACTTCATCCTCATTTAGGATGATGATGCAGATGTGGAGAGTGCCAGACTTTGGATGACCATTCAGGAGCAGAACACGGAGATCCAAGACTTGCCACTAAATTTGGAGAGGGCCAAATGGATCATCAGGTATTTAGAGCAGAGGAACAAACAACTTGAGGACCAGCATGAGATCATGGAGCTGCAAAGCATCCGTGAGAATCGACAAGCTGCCCAGCAAAGGAGGGTCGAGCTCACTACCTTGGAGCAAGAGATTAACAATGACCGTGAATCTTGGCTCGAGCACATCAAAATCCACCTTGAGAGACTGATGGAGAAGGCTGACAGAGACAAAACCATACTGAGGCAGATGGTTTATCATTACAGGGCACGGAATATGAGTGCAAAAGCTCGGATAAGGAGCTTGAAGGCAAAATTGAGCAGATTAACCAAGAGGCAAAAGATGCAAACGGAGCAAGATTGGCTTTGAATCTTGGTTGAAGCCTCTGTGGCCCAACATAGTGCCTCTTAGAGAACCTCCAGCCCAAATTTCAAGAAATTTGGGGCAATTTTGGTCACATGGAAATTTTTTGGTCAAAACATAGGTTTTTTCTCCCTGTGCGCTGGGCCACTGGCGCAGCGCTTAGAATTGGGAGCTCCAAATTGGAAATGGCTTGCATTTTTGGATTCAGCATGCAAAATCATGACTACTGGTGCTTGGAAAAGAATTTTGGGCATGATTTGAGTCTCCATGAGGCCAAAAACACCCAAAAAAATGACCTCTCTGCCCCTATTTTGACACACAGGAAGCAGTCTTGGGAGAATGAAGATTTGGAGGGGCAAATGAGCACCAAAGTCAAAAATTCCACTTGGGTTGGAAAGTAGACAGGCCAGGCTTTCTAACAAGCACACTTGGGCACATTTTGGACTCCTGCAGGTGCCTCAAGATAGCCTCCAAATTGGCGTGGCGCATATAGAATCTGGCGGCGCATATAGAGAAAAGGGCCAAATTCACCTCCGTTTCACGAAATTTCGATTCGCGACTTTCTCCAAGTGGGCCCACTCATCTACACTTCATTTTTTTGGGAAATAAGGCAAAGTTAAAGTATTTTCACTCCAGATTGGCTTCTATCCAAGTGGCAAAGGAAGGAAAACAGTCACCCAAGCCATTTGTCATGTTTGTAACGCTGCACCTGTAGCTAATGGTTGGATTTCCATCTCCATTTTGTAATGATTCGAAAAACTCCCCAACTCTTGGTCTCTATCTCCTCATGGCTTGTTCTATTTATTGTATGCAAACCATTTGCAAAAGGTTGTTGGCTTGTAATTTCTGGGAGACTGTGTGAGAGAAACTCAGTTCTTCATTGTATATTTTGACAGAGGATTAATGAAAGGCAGCGGCTCTGTTTCATGAGATTCATGTGGTTGTGAATGTAGCAAATGTGTTCTCTTTATGTTTCATATGTATTTCGTTATGTTTCACAGTTCATTTCATCTTCATTTCCAGTGAAATTTTCTAAGTAAGATAAGGTAGAATTCATATTTATTGCTCTGCCTGTGGGAAAGTTTCACGTATGTGTTCTTCTTCTATTGAAAAGGATTCATGTGTTTATGCCCTTTTCACCCTCCTAAACAATCTATCTGTTTTGCATTACTTCAAATTTAATTGTTAGACTTTCCGCCTGTCTTGCCTCACGAAGTAATCTGTGCCTTTGTGTTAAATTCTCTGCTCATTGCTGTTCGTTGGTCCCATACATCCCAGAAACCCAGTCATTCATAAAAATTTGTTTCTTGTATCCATATTCACTTACTAGCCTAAGATCAATATTTCACTGTAAGTCATCTTAGACCATTTCGTTTACTTATTCATTGAGCGTGACTCAGAGAGAGCCCTCTCCTGTTCTGGTAGGGCTAGCTACCAGACTGAGCGTGGTTTGTGGTTACCCTGAATTTTTCCTTCCTTCAGCCTAAGGCGGATTTAGGTGCTAACATAGTGGCGACTCTGCTGGAGAAAAAATGGTTTGCTTGAAGATTGTTTTGCCCCAGTACATCTATCAAGCTCAGATCTGATGGTTGATGGTGAACAATGATCAGACATAAGAAGACAGCTGAAATCATTCACCTGGCGACTCCTTTCACTGAAGAATCCAGCAACCGGTGCTTCATGGTGACTCCACTACAGAGGGATCAATAGCTTTGGTATTTTTTAAAATGGAGCGGATTGCAAGAAGATACGCTCCCATGAGCCGAGATCATATTCCAGGCTTTCCAAATAAGATTCTGAAAGTAGATTGATCAAGGAATTTGCCTACGTTTAAAGATGATGGTAAGAAGGACATTGCTTTACATCTAGTTAGATTTCACATGCATATTCGCAAGTTGAAAGTTGATTTTCCCGAAGATTGCCTCATGAAGATATTCCTGGCCACTCTGGAAGGTGAAGCCCAATCTTGGTATGAAAATTTGCCCGCTACTTGTATTTACTGTCTAAAGGATTTTCATGCCCTGTTCATTGAAAGATATAAAGACTCTTATCCATCATTAAATCTAGTTCATGACTGTTGCAAACATGCTTCTACTTTTATTGAAAGCCTTGAAAAATACTATGAAGATGATAATTTTATGGATGATGAGATCATGGAAGCCTTGTATGAGAATCCATTTCAGCAACATGAAGAGAAACTAGAAGAGTCCCATCAAGATGCTCAGGAAAATTTGCAGTAGAATCAAGATCTTTGTACAGTGGAAAATGAAGGAATTTTGCATCTTGACAGTCAACATGAATTACATGAAATGGATCAACAGTATGAGGAATATTTGTATACACCTTCACTTGAAATTAATGAAGACAATCACTGTTTGAGAAAAAGGAAACAAAAGGTCTTATCTCCTTTGTCTGAAGACGAGATAGATCAACTCTTGCACGGTTATGTTCCAGCTGAAGCTAAAGCGGATTTGCAGTGCACACATGGTCAAGAAAGTGTTGGTGAAACTTCTTCCTCTTTTGAAAAGGATGACAGTCCGATGAACAACTTTATAGATCAGCAGGTTGAAGAGTTCCATATGGCTGAAAGTGATGAAAGAAAACATGTCGTTTCAGATTTGTCCATAGAAGAAGACAGCATGCAGAAAAATTAAGTTTCAAATTCAGAATGTGATAATGTTAAGACAACCATTTCAGATGTAGATTCAGATTGTGATGACCAAGAAAACCTTGTACTAAGTCCCATGAAAGAGAACTCTTCTGCTGAAATCATCTGGGATGAAGAAGACAAAGTTTTGGATCCAAATGTTCTCATGTCATCAGAACACAGTCTTTATGAAGAGGTAATCCAGTCAGCTCATGAACAACAAGATGAGATCTTTGCCCAAGCAAGTGAAGAAGTTCCTCTGGATGAATTTATGGTAGATGATAGAAATGTTATTGTTAGGTTTCAAGAAACATCTGAAGCTGCTTTTCTCATGATTGATGAATGTGATGAATGTAATGAGAATCTGGCTATCATATCGTATGAAGATGACCTACCATATATTCAGACTTTAGAAGATTAGACCATTCAGGATTCCCTTTCAGATTCCTCCTCATATGTCTCATGTTTTGAAATGTTCTTTGAAAAGGAGATTTGTTCATCCACTTGTTCAGAATTTTTTGAAGACTTGGAACATACTCTTATTTATGAAGAAAGACCAGAATCAAGAGAAAAAGATACCTTGATTTTCCAGCAAGAGGTCAATCTTCATGTTTTTCAGGATCCAATGGCAGATTTGTTGCAGTCTGCAGTGAAGGTGATTATTGTAGTATTCAGTGATGAAGGAGATCATGGTCAATTATGTTTTTGGAAGCCCAATTACCAGTATCTGTTGTTGACCAGAAGATCTGATAAGGAGAATCAATCAAGGAGGCATCTACTTGACTGGTTACATTGAAGACACACTACACATGATTGTACATATTGCATTAGTATGCAGGTGGCTGTCATCATGATTTGAAACACTCGAATCTTGATGGACTATTGCCATTGAAACAAGTTTTGCAAGTTCTTGTTTTAGTTAAGTCATTCATGAGTCATTTCCTTTTACATTGAGTCAGTTTTTTCAGTCATGTTGGTTCCATAATTAAGTCAGTTTGAGTCAGGTTTCAGTCAATAAATGAGTCAAATTCTTGTGTGGTTTGTCAAAATAATGACTCCATAGCCCAATGGATGAAGGCACTATCTAGCTCTTCCAGAGATCTGCTATTCTTGGCACCTCCAAGGAGCTACCATCCCCCATTGGAGCAAATGCTAGAGTCGGTCTTGTCAGTCATCCGTCAGAGATCAAAAATCTTTATGCATTTCATTTTTAGGTGTCCCGCTCCATTCACCCAGTTGCATTATGCTAGGGGCATGCCATAATTTGACGAAAAAGGTCATGCTAGTCATTTCCCCTCAGGTTTGGCTCCTTCTGGCTTAGGTCTTTTGTCAATGATCACTAAAGTCCATGACATTCAAGGTCTGGTCCTTTAAAGGACAAAAGTCATTTTCGATCATTAGGTCTAGGGATTAATCAATTTGGTCTTCAAGCAAAAGCCATGTAGGCTAGAGTGAGGCCCTTACAAAGTTATGATTCAAAGAGTTTCATCATCATGTTAATAGACTTCGACTGTTCTTCAAAACTCTGTTTTCAAGAAAATACAAATAGTGTCATTTGTGATAAAATTTTCAAAAAGGTCGTTAGTTGATTTCTTCAGGTGCAGTCATGGTTTCCATGGCCAAATGCCCTGTCATGCAATCCCTGCAAAGAGTGCCGAAAATTTCATCATTTGAGCTAAAATTTCAAAGGGAAAAGTGAAATTTAGTGTTGCTTTAAGTCAGTGAAAAAGTGTCAAAACATAACATTAGAAAAATGGGTTTTTGGAGAAGCAAAAATTTAACCCATGACTTCAAAGTCTTTATATACAAGTTTCCACCAAAATCAAAGTCATTGTGCTAATCAAGTGAATAGGGAAACATTTCAAAGCATTGAGAGAACAAAGTGCCTTGTTTGGTGTGAGTTGGAGGCAGTTTTCAAGGCGCGATGCATACAGATCCACCCCACAGTGTAAAATTTCAACGGGCGCGACACACTGGGTTTGGCACGCAGTGCACACCCACAAAGGGCCGAAATCATGCCAAATTTCCTCAAATTTCTTGTGAATCCCCTCAAATTGACAGGTAGGCTCTATATCATGGCTTGCTCATCAAATTTTATGAATGATATGGTGGTTCATGGCTATGTTTAATTGCCACAAAACTCATAAAACCAACCACTCAAAAAACATCAAAACCATGGTGGCTAGGGTTGCAAAATTGTGGTGTTAGTGCCAAGGTTCCATTTTCACTCCTCATTTTTCCCTTGCTTGCCATTTTTCCCTATCCCCCCTTTCTCATATTTCCTATTATCCCTACCCTAAAACACTACCAAACCCTATTCCCTATCCCCTCCTCTTATTTGTCAACATAACACCCCAAAGCCCTACCCTATCAAATACCCAAACCCCCCTACATATCCCTAAACAAACTTCTCCCCATAACCCCTATTCCCATCATATTACTCCCCTCCTAATACTCCCTTTTTCATTGTTCCCCTTGGTGGCAGATATCACAACAACACCTAGCTTCACACCATCATCAAAGGGCAACCCAAGTACAATACACACAGTAGTCATGGCATCAGAGCATTCATCAGAGTATGAGATGGAGACACAAAGTGATTCTTCCTCGGAAGATCAGGCTCCCAGGAGACATCACAAGAGTGGCAAACATGTTAGGGATGAGCCAACTACCCTCACTGAATTGCAGGCATGCCCTCTTGCCATGTCATGCTTCAGCACCTATCATGTTTTGAATTTTGTCAAAGGGTGGCTAATGTTAGAGTTCATCATGAGTTGGCCCGTCTTTTTGTGCTTCACCTACATGGAGGTCAGTCTATCTTGGCTGAGGTCACCTTCACATTGACACCCGAAACTATCTTAGTGGCAACAGGCATACAAAATGTTGGAGAACAGTGGCATAAGAAAAAGAAGGTGGATAGGCAACACTATGAGCCTTACATTAAGGCCAGATTCTTGAGGCAGCTCACAAGAGTCT
>APFE030385717.1:58744-94443 GCA_000404065.3 Pinus taeda
ACTATGCCAGTATTCATTACATATCAGAGAGGCAGTAGGCACTTGTTTGCAGCAGCAAAGCGAGTGTTATCTCCACCCAGGGTGGAAGGGGCCTCGCTTCCGGCATCGACGACACAGGTACAGGACAAGGGCAAGAAGCCCATGCATGACGAGGGGCCATCAGGTGAACAAGAGGCCGACTTCATCCTCATTCAGGATGATGATGCAGATGTGGAGAGTGCCAGACTTTGGATGACCATTCAGGAGCAGAACACGGAGATCCAAGACTTGTCACTCAATTTGGAGAGGGCCAAATGGATCATCAGGTATTTAGAGTAGAGGAACAAACAACTTGAGGACCAGCATGAGATCATGGAGCTGCAAAGCATCCGTGAGAATCGACAAGCTGCCCAGCAAAGGAGGGTCGAGCTCACTACCTTGGAGCAAGAGATTAACAATGACCGTGAATCTTGGCTCGAGCGCATCAACATCCACCTTGAGAGACTGCTGGAGAAGGCTGACAGAGATAAAACCATATTGAGGTGGATGGTTTATCATTACAGGGCATAGAATATGAGTGCAAAGGCTCGGATAAGGAGCTTGAAGGCAAAATTGAGCAGAATAACCAAGAGGCAAAAGAGGCAAAAGGAGCAAGATCGGCTTCGAATCTTGGCTGAAGCCTCTGTGGCCCAGCATAGTGCCTCTTAGAGAACCTCCAGCCCAAATTTCAAGAAATTCGGGGCAATTTTGGTCACATGGAATTTTTTTTTGGTCAAAACACAGGTTTTTTCTCCCTGTGCGCCACGCCACTGGCGTGGCGCTTAGGATTGGGAGCTCCAAATTGGAAATGGCTTGAATTTTTGGATTCGGCATGCAAAATCATGACTACTAGTGCTTGGACAAGAAATTTGGGCATGATTTGAGTCTCTAGGAGGCCAAAAACACCCAAAAAAGACCTCTCTGCCCCTATTTTGACACAAATGAAGCAGTCTTGGGAGAATGAAGATTTGGAGGGGAAAATGAGCACCAAATTCAAAACTTCCACTTGGGTTGGAAAGTAGACAGGCCAGGCTTTCCAATAAGCACACTGGGGAACATTTTGGACTCTTGTAGGTGCCACAAAACAACCTCCAAATTGGCGCGACACATATAAAATTTGGCGCAGCGCATATAGAGAAAAGGGCCAAATTCACCTCCGTTTTGCGAAATTTCGATTCGCGACTTTCTCCAAGTGGGCCCGCTCATCTACACTTCATTTTTTTTGGCAACTAAGGCAAAGTTAAAGTATTTTCACTCCAGATTGGCTTCTATCCAAGTGGCAAAGGAAGGCAAACAGTCACCCAAGCCATTTGTCATGTTTGTAACGCTGCACCTGTAGCTAATGGTTGGCTTTCCATCTCCATTTTGTAATGATTCAAAAACTCCCCAACTCTTGTTCATTCTAATCCTCATGGATGTTCTATTTATTGTATGCCAAACCATTTGCAAAAGGTTGTTGGCTTGTAATTTTTGGGAGACTGTGGGAGAGAAACTCAATTCTTCATTGTATATTTTGACAAAGGATTAATGAAAGGCAGCGGCTCTATTTTCATGAGATTCATGTGGTTGTGAGTGTTAGAAAATGTGTTCTCTTTATTGTTTCATATGTATTTTCGTTATGTTTCACAATTCATTTCATCTTCATTTCTTAGTGAAATTTTCTAAGTAAGATAAGGTAGAATTCATATTTATTGCTCTGCTTGTGGGAAAGTTTCACGTATGTGTTCTTCTTCTGTTGAAAAGGATTCATGTGTTTATGCCCTTTTCACCCTCCTAAGCAATCTTTCCATTCCGCATTACTTCAAATTTAATTGCTAGACTTTCCGCCTGTCTTGCCTCACGAAGTAATCTGTGCCTTTGTGTTAAATTCTCTGCTCATTGCTGTTCATTGGTCCCATACATCCCAGAAACCCAGTCATTCATAATAATTTGTTTCTTATATCCATATTCTTATTAGCCTAAGATCAATATTTCACTGTAAGTCATTTCAGACCGTTTCGTTTACTTATTCATTGAGCGTGACTCGGAGAGAGCCCTCTCCTGTTTTGGTAGGGCTAGCTACTAGACTGAGCGTGGTTTGTTGTTACCCTGAATTTTGCCTTCCTTCAGCCTAAGGCAGATTTAGGTGCTAACAGATGCAACATGTACAACATATACAATATATGCACAACAATAGTACCACAAATCCAAAACCACACTGTCGCTACCAAGCAACCTTGCTTCCAGTGCATCACACTATTTTCAGTTCGTTGATGTATCTCTCATCATTAGCCTATCCATAACATAAACATAGACATAATATAATCACATAATATCAATTCATATCCACATGATACTGACCTCAGAGATCTGTCAGGCTACTCTTCCCATTTGATTCCTCATGAACCAGGAACCTCTTCATGCCATTCACCTGCATAGGAAATCATTCCTCCACAAGAATGATCCTTGACAACCCTGTCGGACATTGACATAGATACATAGATACATTCATACATATACATAAACACTAGAATAAAACAATCATGATCCATGAAGACCCTATCATACACGACATACACATATACATACCTGTGTACATATATAAACATCAGTGTAATCATGATCATAACATAATTTCTAGATCTCAAGGTCAAGGTTAAGAGAAATTCCTTTAACCATTCACAACATGCACAACATTGAGAACAACGATTCCCAATGTAGCTAAGGCATCTGACACCTAAAATCTATTTACTTTACCTTTTGTGATTACTTTTCGCATGATTGTCCCACCATCTTCCATTTACACCAATGGACCCAACCAATCCAACTAGCTATTATACACTTACCTTTAGCTACCCTTACACATGCACTAGCTTCATCCAAGTCTTTCCTTACCTGTTGGGTACCACACAGTTCTCCCCAAGCTCCATTAACTTTCCTCTTTCCCAACCAATTCCCAGACCCCAAACATAAGAGGCAAGACAAGAAACATAAAGGAAGCAACCATGAAAGACTAATAACAATATGACACCGCGAACAAAGTGACATGACCTTGCACAAGACACAAACAAAACCGCAATCAAACACAAAAAATCACAAAAGACCAAAAGCACAAGACTGACAATAGACACCATGACTCAATCCCCATGGGTTCCCAATACTTCCAAAGGAAATTTCAACCTGAGCCTTATTCATAATCTTATGGTAGTCTCTTTTGCCATGTAATCCCCTGCATCGTATTGCCATAGAAACATAATTGTCAGTGCATAATAACCATAACAAGACACCAATTACCTTACCTTTTTGTGCCAAGCACGCTGCCTTGTAACCGAACACATCTATGCCATGTCTCAAGGGACTCCAATTCCCTTGACAAATCTCACTATAACTAGACACCAACTGTTATACCTGTCAAATACATGTCCATGAATATAGCACATACCCACATAATGTCAGATGAAATCAAGGTTAAGAAGACTTCCTGTATGCAAGCACACATTCATTTGGAATTAGGGTTTCCAAACATAGCCAAAGGAATTCTTGCCCAATTCCTTTCTTTTACCTTTTTACCTTGTTGCAATTGAGGCTTACTATGTATTGTCACATTGTGAAGAATCCTAGACTCGAAGGAACCCCTACTGCAACAAATATGAATCTACTTCACCTACTAGATTTTTAACACACATTAACCAAGTTATTCTTCTGAATGGTGTCACAGAATGTGTCACAAACTACCATACCTTATAATCCACAATAGAATGGTGTCGCAGAACGTATGAATATAACTTTTCTTAATATGGTTAGATCTATGATGTTCTTTAAGAATGTTAAGTTGATGTTTTGGGGAGAAGAAGTGCTTTTCACAACTTATATTCGCAATCATTGTCCTTCTTTTGTCATCAATAATAAATCTCCTTATGAAATGTGGTATAATCATCTTCTTGTTGTTCAACATTTTAGAGTCTTTGGTTCTCTATG
The DNA here is from genome assembly GCA_000404065.3 of Pinus taeda. Classification (NCBI taxonomy): domain Eukaryota; kingdom Viridiplantae; phylum Streptophyta; class Pinopsida; order Pinales; family Pinaceae; genus Pinus; species Pinus taeda. Next base: position 62,720 of record APFE030385717.1, read on the forward strand.
CTATGCATTAATTCCTAAACATTAGCGCAACAAGTTGGGTGCTAGGAGTCGCAAATGTATTTTCTTGGGATATTCTACTACTTATAAAGCTTATTGATCATATGATGAGGAGAAAATAAGTTCATTCTTTCTAGAGATGTTATTTTCCTTGAATCAGATAAAAGTAATTCCATTGCTGATAAGAAACTAGCTCATTTGGAGAAATTTGCATCTAAGAAGTTCTATTTTGAATCTAATAATGTTGTTCCACACACTAAAGGGGGGTTCCCATTTTGGATCAGTTTGTGGTTCTTCCATATTTAACTCATGAGAATGTTATCGCTGAAGAAAATTTGGATGATAGTAATGTTTCTGTAAGACCAGAAATTCCTCTTTAAGAGCCTGTTTTTCAAGATGAGCAACCATCACAACCACTTCAACAACCTTTACGAAGATCTACACGTGCTCAAAAAGTTCCAAGAAAGTATGATGATTTTGAAACATGAATGTCTTCTAAAGGTGATTTAGGTATGCTTCTCATGACTGTGAATCCAATCATTGTACAAATAGCGAACCTAATTATTTTGAAGAAGCTGCTAATTGTGACGAATGGAAGGATGCAATGCAAAAGGAATATGATGCACTTATTAATAATGGAACTTGGAGGTTAGTGGATCGTCCTACAGGTGTCAAACCCATTAGTTGCAAGTGGGTGTATAAGGTCAAATACAAAGCAGATGGTTCACTTGATAAATACAAGGCAATACTTGTAGCAAAAGGCTACGCTCAAAAGGAAGGCATTGACTACACAGAGACATTTTCTCCTATAGTAAAATGGGGACAATTAGAACTCTGTTTTCTCTTGCAACTCAGAATAGCTGGAAGATACACCATATGGATGTTAAAACAAATTTTTTGAATGGAAATTTGAAGGAGGATGTTTATATGTTTCAGCCCGATTTTTTTTCTTCTGTTAAAGGCAAAGAGAAAAAGACATACAAATTGGTTAAGGATTTTTATGGACTAAAACAAGCATCTTATGCATGGTATGAAAAGTTAACTACACTGTTGAGGGATTTTCTCCCCTAGGGCTTTTGGGTGGAAACTCTAGCAGACTGAAAGTTGTCTAAACAGAGAAACACACATTCACACAACCATTATGCTATTAAAAGTAAATTCTATAGTAAGAAGGGCGTACCTTAGGTCCTACGTTCGAGAAGTTCCTCAAGGGTCCAAACCCTTCTTCAAGTCCCTTTTGCTCCTTTGTCCTGCAAAACAACCAATTCCAAAGAATACAACAATATATGGACAAAGACTTATAAAAAATCATCTTTATGTTATAAAAAGAAGGAATTTAGTTATGAACTTTAAACAAGCATTCACAATATGAAAATCAAACATGAACATCATATAAAGGAAGATGCATATCAGGAACCAAGACGTGTTTCTTTATTATAGACAAATAGAATGTACAAAAGGAGTAATATCACCTGAGTAACCTTTCGCAGGCTCCAAGCAAAGCTTCCTTCCGGATTCGTCCAGCCTCAAGCCTTTAGCATATCTCCTTCCAAGACTCACTCCATGATGCCATAACTAGTAGATGGACATAAACACACAAGGAAACAAGGGTTTCCTATACAAATGGGGGAAGTGCAGAAGGCACAAGGATCTTCAGACCTGGTCAGGGGAAAATTCTCAGTATAATAACCTGTCTCTCTCTTCTCTCCACCCTTAAGCCTTCCCTTTGATGTCTTTTTATACCACTCCCAAGGTAGTTTTTTAGTTGGGAGTTGGTTGGGAACAGTTGGGCCACAGGCACTAACAGGTGAGCAGCAGGTAAAACCCACGATCTTCGCCCGAAAATAAGGAGTTTTATATTATTTTAAGTGTTTTAATACATATACGCGAGTTGGGTATATGCCTACCCGCGTATACACGCGTTTAACTCAGGGCAATGTCGTGCACAAGGAATAAAACACTGTTTTTTAAATTTGAGACCAGGTCTGGAAGGAGGGGTTGCCCTAGGCCATGAGTGCAGCATCACAAACCATAATAGTGAGATTTGGATCTATAACGTACACACCTTCTCAAGTTGAATTATAATTTATTTGATCTGGATGATGCAACTCTTTTTGTTAAGAAAATTGGAAATTCAGTTGTATATTTGGTTGTGTATGTAGATGATTTGATGATCACAGGAAACAATGATGACTATATACCGTTCGTTAAAAGAGAATTATTGAAAGTTTTTGACATGAAAAATTTGGGTTTATTACATTATTATTTAGGAATTGAAGTTGATCAAAAACCCAAATATATTTTCATTTCTCAGAAAAAGTATAATGGACAACTATTTGACAGATTTGGGATGCATGATTGTAATCCTGTCGCTACTCCTATGGAGAAAAATTTGAAGCTTACTTCCATTGAAAGAATTATGTTTTAAGATCCAAAAAAGTACATGCAACTTCTTGGAAGTTTGAATTTTCTAACTACTACTTAACTTGACATAGATTTTGTTGTAGGGATACTTTCCATGTTCATGCATAAGCCATGTGAAGGTCATTGGAATGCAGGAAAGAGAGTCCTCAAGTATTTGAATGGTACTCGAACATATGGCATCAAATATTCCAAAGTTGCAGATTTCCATCTCACCGATTATTCAGATTCAAATTTTGATGGAGATAAGGAGAATGGAGTCTCTAATTCTGGTTATTTGATGAGTCTTGGATCAACAACCATTAGTTGGAGATCACACAAGTAATCTGTTCCTGTTGATTCTACCACCGAAGCCAAATATGTTGTAGCATCTCAAGCTACAAAAGAAATCATTTGGCTTCGCAAAATACTTGAAGACTTGCAGGAGAAACAAAAGGCTTCAACTCCACTACTCATCGACAACTCTTCTGCAATTCAGTTGGCCAAGAATCCCAAGTTTCATGATCGAAACAAGCATATTAACACAAAATATCACTTGATTCGACATTATGTAGAGGCTAAAGTTATTCATTTGACACATTGTTCTACTTCAGAGTAGATCACAAACATATTTACAAAGCCACTGGGAAGTGAAAAGTTTGAAAAGTCCTGAATATTACTCGGCATGTCAGATGTCCCTTTGGATTAAGGGGGCAATGTTAAGTAATCCTTAGGGATTGTTATTGTATATTGTATAATATGTAATTAGTTTTACATTCCATTTTTTACAGTTAATACGTTACTGAGACACATGTAGTATGTAATGAGTGTTTTACATTCCATTTTTTACAGTTAATACGATTCTCTTTCATTGTGTTCTTTCATTGTGGAGTTTATTTGGGCTTGTACATAATTCTATGATTTTACGGGAAAAAAGCAATCTACTTAGACTACAATTTTTTCTACATTGTTCGTCAGTTGGTTGAATTTTTCTTGAATGTGGAGTGACCATTCTGACAACAATCTGCATTATCCAGAAGAGTTGTATATCAGAGAGATCAAGGTTTTCAAGAGAAGTGTGTTATGAATACGAAAGCTGTATAAGAGAGACCAAGGTTTACAAGAGAAGTGGGTTATGAATATGAGGTTGGCAGAATAATAAGATAGTTTACTAAGCCCTGATTTGAAGCATTCAAGGAGAAGAATGAAGTGAAGCTGCTAAGCTACTGTAGTGATAACATCAATTGGGACACCTTCGATGAGCAATCCCAAAAACCTGACCCCCAACGGATGATCAAAGCCTACTGCTAGGCTGCAACCACTCTCAATCTCCTCAAATCCTTTGCCACTGGAGGCTATGCTACTATGCAGAGAGTCACACAATGGAATTTGGATTTCACCTAGCATAAAAAATAAGGCGACGAGTCACACAATGGAATTTGGATTTCACCAAGCATAGCAAATACGACGACATGTATTAGACTCGGGTTGTTCGTTGTGATAAAACTTGATAGTGAAAACTATCTTCTCATCCATTAATCAAACATCATATTACATATATACAGAAGTATTGTCTCAAGATAAGAAAATTATCTTGGACATACAATCTGTTGGTTGAGAGAATATCTCAACCACATAGCGAACTAGGAACATAGTTAAGAACAAACTCCTCTAGTTAGAAAGACACAACTGAGACAAGTAGGAATTACATATTCCAACACACCCCCTTAATGAGTACTTGTCTCAATATCAATCTGCAAAATATACATCTGGTCCGGTCTCGTAATTACACCTTGTACCTTGTTCATGCAATTGTCGATGTCCATATAAAGGAACAACCATCTATCGGAATGCATGGGTTACCAACCACTGCAACCACCAATCTACTAGGAAGTCCTTCACATACATGGTTCATCCAACCTCTCGATGAAATCCCCCTAGCTATAAAATTTCACCTCATGGAGCCTAAAACCAATATGGCCCAGCCAAGTGTATCCATCCCGCATGATACAGTCTTCCAGGGTGTTAAAAATCTCTTACAGGGGGAACACATAACAAAGGGTATGCATGCCTCTTTGGGTCTTACAACAGGTACATAAAACATTTCAAGACTACAACTAACCATTACAAAAGAGTATATGCCATGCAGATTTGTTCTAATTACAATATGTGACTCATACTACACCATGAGTCTGTTCCACAAACTTAGACTAATTCACACAAACTCGATTGTCCATCATCTTCCAATCTTTGATGCAACTCCTCTAATGCGTCTTCACTGTCATGTCTTCACTATATCTAGTTGTTAAGCATTCCTACAAACAAATTTGTCTATTGTTGGAATGGCCAGTTCCAACATAAACACAAATGTGTGATAATATTTGGCCAAACTAAATGCCACTATATTCTTTTAACCAAAATTACATTACCGACATAACACTTTCTAAAAAAATAAAATTTTAACAATGGAATTCATGTATTTCCTTGTTCACATATCTAGGAAGTAGTCGCCATGATGAATAAACAAGGGACTCTTCCACTGTTACTTGAGGAGAACGTATGTCTATTTGTTCCACATATCCTAAGATCGATGGAAATTTTTCCTAAACTTTGGGATATCCTGAGATTCTGATCTGCCCCTCTATATATCCACCTATTTTCCTACCAGCAAGCACATCCATAAGTGTTGTTTTACCTGCTCCACTTACACCAACCAAAGCAGTGAACAAACCAGGCCGAAAGACTCCACTCACATCACACAACAACCAACATTCACACCAGGCTCATCGAATAAAACATTACACCCAAAACCAAAATTAGTATAAAGGTTACCACTTGCTTTTGATCCTTGAAATGGCAAGGCATTGGTAAATTTAGTCAGATTTTGATCCCAACAGCCACACCAGGCTCTAGCTCACAACCAATACGAATCACACTCCTAGGGTCTGTACTCATACTATGCAACGACCACACCAACCCACTGCTTAGTCATCGAGGGGGTCGAATGAAAAAATTGATAAACTGTTCGATCATCTTCTCGTCTTTTAAAGACAACGTTGAAGAAGCTTCCTTGAGGCCTTTGAAACAACCATTTTCTACACTGTTGCGACAGGTTAGTTACAAAATGCGTATTTTGCTGCTTAAATGCCTCGGATTTTCTCCTCTCCCTCTTCTCTCCACTTGACAGAGAGAAAGGAGAGCCCAGAAAGAATATCACTCTCCCCGATACAACAACAACAAAAAGTGTGTGATATTTCACAACGCTGCCCCTGGCGGTAAGCGAAGAGACGATGAGGAAAGAATAAAAGACCAAAGTGCAATAGTAATGGTCTAAGAGCTGACAAAATCTAGAGATAAAGAAAGGAGAACCGAAAAAAGTAATGGCCTAGGTAGAACGCCTTATAACAACGCTTTTAGAAAATCTGTCTTCACCTCCACGCTGAAAACAACCTCTCACAACAGGTTTCAAAACTTGACAGCAGAAGTATCTACGATTGCGGCCTTTAGCTCATGCACACCAAGAGAGCATGCCCAACACCAACAAATTCTCCCAAGAATGACAAGCTCCTCCCAGACTCCCACTTTTGACTAGGAATCTTCCAATTCTAACGCATCTTCCTCGAGAAAAAAAAATAAAAAATTAACTGGAAAATTAGCAACAAATCCTTAATAAAAACACTGATTTGTAGGAGCCTTTGATCTCCTGTCAGTTTAAAATCAGCCTTCAAATCTCGTCCACACTGGATCCAGATCCACGGTCTCCACACATATGCACAAAATCAGTCAACGCAACAGATTTGTGCTCCAATAGATCGCCCTGTCCACTGAGTGCTGCAACCAACTGCTGCTTGACAATGACCCTGGATCCTTCGATCTCACTGCTGACTACTTGGCATACACATCCAACTCCACACCACAGTAGATACGCTGCCAAAAACAGTGCATCAAGGCACCCCTGTTTCTCTCGCTTAGCCTTTGGCTCGACCACACTGCACCGATCGGCCCAAACGCATCCTTCACTCCAGATCCACGCTTCCTTCGCAACAGATCACATCTCGATCCCCAAACTGGTTTGAAATCTCGCCACTGAAACTAGATCTGCCAATCGACTGGGCGCCAACTCACCACAACAACCACTTCAACTTTGTAGGCACGAATAGGCTGCTCCACGCTTCTTCGCTACCAACACATAGTAGGTGTTCTACCACTACATGATTCTGTAGCCACCGGACAACAACCCTGCTCTCGACGCCAACAGTCAACTGCAGAATTCTAAACTTGTCCAAAGCAAATAGAGATCTATTTTAGTCTTTGCAACTCCTCCATGGATCACGTGTAGACGACAAAAAATAACCACAGGTTTCGACGAATGATGGACACTAAAACAAAATATACTTCTTAATTATTTCCCTTATCCTAGGAGGGGCCAGGCCCTCAGAGTTCTGATACCATGATAAAACTTGATAGTGCAAATTATCTTCTCATCCATTAATAAAATATCATATTACATATATATAAGAGTATTGTCTCAAGATAGGAAAACTATCTTGAACATATAATCTGTTGGTTGAGAGAATATCTCAACCACACACCAAACTAGGAACATAGTTAGAAATAGGCTCCTCTAATTAGAAAAACAGAACTATGACAAGTAGGAATTACATATTCCAACACATTGCCCATCCCCTAAAAATCGTACTTGCGACCATCACTTTGCTAAGGTGGAATTCATCTTTTATTTTCTATTTGCACCTTCAACCCAATTTCATCTTTAAGACACTTTATAACCCCATGAGTCCTGAACTCGTCGGTTACTATTATTATCATTGGCAACATCTGTCTCTTTCAGATTACTATTAATATCAATCTTGTCATGCAAAGATCAATGTCTTGTGCCAACATTAATTCGCTATTGATTTGCTTCGTGTCTCAGAAAAATGCATCCACCATTCCAATAGTTATCTCGCCCTCGCTTAGTCCGAGAAACTTGCGAGACTGGAGAAATCTCTACAAAATTCTACACAAAAGAGATGATGTTATTAAAATACAAACACTTACAAGTGAGATTCTGGGTTTCGGATTTGGTTTATATCAAATTTTTTAACTCATCACCACCTGGGCCACAAAACTTGGCAATGATATATATCTGGAAACATTATATGTATATGGCAGTAGCTGATCATTTATAAATAATGACATCTATGAAAGAGTAATAATTGTTGGAAGAATCACCGCACCTCTATGGAATCCGTAATTTCCACCCTGGGGATCCTAGTTATTGGTTTGTAACGTTTACCAACACCTGCGGGTTTTGGTGTAACAACAAACCTCCACATGGTATCAGAGCTTGGACCCAGGTTCGATTCCTCCGAGTTGTGTTTGAGGAGGGGTGTTGGAAGAATCACCGCACCTCTATGGAATCCGTAATTTCCACCCTGGGGATCCTAGTTACTAGTTTGTAACGTTTATCAACACCTGTGGGTTTTGTTGTAACGACAAACCTCCACAATAATAGTTTACGTAAAACCAAATTATAGTCGAAATCACAATGCTGTAACACAAAATCTACTTACTTACATATGTATAATGTTATATTGTTTGTCAAATTGAAAATGGTTTACTATAAAATATTGAATGTCACATGTAATAATGTATATGTCATTACACCTTTCATTTGAATTGTTTCAAATCCAATGGATAGTAAATAACTACTCGATGACAAAGTATTAAATGTTGGGCGGAGATCAATAACTAATTCACAGGATTCAACATCCCAACATCAGTCGGTTGGGATACCACAATTCCACCTTTTCCACAGGTTCTCGGCCAACCTATCTTTGATGATGCCATATTTTAAGGTTGCAAAGCATTAACAATAAACACTAAATAATAAGCAGATATTTCGGTTACTATTAATATTATCATATTTAGAGTAAAGCTTCTTTAATTAAAATAAGATTCAAGATGCGTGCATGCATAAGAATGGTGTTGCTAGTATTGAGGGTGCATGCATAAGAATAAGATTGAGAAAGTGTATATGGATTCAAGAAATCAAGGAACACAAATTTGAAAACTGTAGAGCAAGTTTTATTTGAAGACTGCACAAAGTGGAGAAAGTTCTCCAAATTTATTATTCAGATCAGAATATATAAGTTTACATCAAAATAGGGAAATTCGAACTGACATCTAGAAAAACTAACCTTAATCTAGGACGTACACTCAATTGTGAAACAAATTCTCTCCAATAACATATATTTTTTATTAATTTCAACACTCCCCCTTAAAGGAGAAAGGGTTCACCTGTACTCCTAACATCTCCCTAAACATTTCAAATTTAATCTTCCTAGGGGGCTTGGTAAAAGTATTACAATATTCAATAAACATTTCTTTACACTGAACCTTCTCTCTAACAAAATGAAACCGAGTATCAACATGTTTTGTGTTTTTGTGAAACACAGGGTTGTTCGCCAAATCGATTGAGCTTTGGTTGTCACATTTGATTACTATTGCATCTTTTTGTGCTTTTCCAACATCATTGAGAAGTCTCCTCAACCAAATAATCTCACACGTGGATGCACACATTGCTAGATACTTCGCTTCTGTAGAAGATAAGGAAACAAAACTTTGCTTCTTACTGCTCCAAGAAATTACCCCAGACCTAATGTTGAAAGCATTACCTATTATGGATCTTCTGTCATCCAAGTTTCCCGCCTAGTCTGAATCTGAAAAACCTGTCAAATTAACATAAGAAGAATTAGTGTACCTAATACCAAAATCAATGGTTCCTTGAAGGTATCTCAAGACACCTTTTGCTGCTACCCAGTGATTCTCAAGAGGTTTTGACATGAATTGACTTAATACACTAACTGATAATGCTAAGTTTGGTCTAGTAGTAGTCAAATAAATCAGACTCCCAACTACTTGTCTATACAATGTGGCATCCACCTCTTTGGAATCATTCTCCATCCGAAGTTTAAGATTCTACTGTAAAGACATTGAGGCAGCTTTGCATTGCTCCATTATGAACTTTTTCAATAACCCTCTAAAATACTTCCCTTGAGTGAGAAAAGTCTGCCCAGAGTCCCTCCAAACTTCTAGACCCAAACAATAGTGTAATTCACCGAGGTCTTTCATTTCAAAAACTTGCGACATCTGCACTTTGATTTCTTTAATCAATACATCAACATTTCCTGTGATATTTAGATCATGTACATATAAATAAATCAAAACAATTTTTCCCTTTTTATCAAACACAAGATACAAATTTGGGTGGTTTTTTCTCTTTTTATAACTATGTTGCAGGAAGAATGAATCAATTTTTTCATACCACGACCTGGGTGCTTGTTTTAAACCATATAATGCCTTCTTTGATTTGTAGACTAAATTATCTTGCCCCTGTTAGATAAACCCTTCAGGTTGTTTTAAATAAAGCTCTTCTTTCAATTCTCCATTTAAAAATGCAGACTTCACATCTAGTTGGTGTAGACTCCAATGATGTTTTGTAGCTAAAGCTATCAACATTCTAATAATGTTTAGCTTGGCTAACGGAACAAAGGTTTCCTCATAATCAATTCCTTCTCTTTGTGAGTAACCTTTAGCTACTAGCCTAGCTTTGTATTTTTCTACACTACCATCAAATTTAAATATAGGTTTATATAACCACTTGCAACCTATAGGTTCTTTCCCTTCCGGCAATTCAACTAAATCCCAGGTTTTGTTCTTAAGTATTGGCTCATATTCCTCTTCCATGGCTGCCCTTCATTCATCATATTGACTTGCTTCTTTATAATTTGAGGGTTCAACAACATTTAACATATTATTTAGAAGAGCATGATCCCTATATCTTGTTGGTAACTAACTCTGCTTAACTGATCTCCTCAGTGTCTGACTTGCCTCAAATCTGTCTTTCTCACTCCTTAGCGGACTTGGCTTGCTAATTGTACCTAGATCACTAGTTTCTTCCTTTTGCTGCTGCTGCTGCTGCACATGGCCCTATTTAATTTCCTCATTGCTGTCCTTAATCAACAAAGGAATGTGCCACTCTTCATAGCCTTTGTCTCTGTTTGCTTCATCAACCTACTCACGAAATATAACATCTCTACTCCCAAACACTATGAGTAGATGGATTAAATAGTTTGTATGCTTTAAACTCAGTACAATACCCTATAAATATGCATTTGATGGCTTTCGCATCTATTTTCTTCCTATCCTCTTTAGGAACATGAGCAAAAGGTTTCGAACCAAAAACTCTTAAATGAATAACTGCATACCTAAAACCATATAAAGCCTCGAATGGAGTCTTAAGGTCAAGGCTCTTCGTTGGACTCCTATTATTTAAATAGACTACAGTATTAATGGCTTCTACCCAAAAACCATTAAATAGGTTCTTACCTTTCAACATGCTACATGCACACTCCACTAGAGTTCTGTTCTTCCTCTCTGCAACCCCATTCTGTTGTGGAGTGTGGGGTACTGTAAACTGCTAAAATATTCCATGGATCCTACAATATTTGACGAAGTTTCTGAGCTTGTATTCTCCCCCTTGATATGAGCAGAGAATTTTGATGACCTTCCCTGTCTGTTTTTCAATCATACTTTGAAACTCTTTAAAATATTCAAATGTATGACTTTTATTTCTTAGAAAATATACCCAAGTTTATCTTGTGCAGTCATCAACAAATAATAAAAAATAATATGGTCCCCCTAATGATCTTGTCTCCATTGGTCCACATATGTTAGTGTGCACAAGTTCAAGGATATATCTCTTTCTTCTATTTAAACTTGAGGGAAATTCGTCCTTGTGCATCTTCCCAAGTGCACATCCTTCACAGTCAACATGTGCATTTTTTAAAACAGGGAGTCCATTGACCATACCTTGTTTTTGTAGCAGCATTAAGTCAAGAAGATTGATGTGTCTGAATATTTGATGCCACTGATTCACTGCTATTATAGATGTTGAATTTAACGCTTGATGTGGTGCGCTTGTAACATTCAACTTGTACATATCTCCAACTCGCATTCTTGTTGCAGTTGGCTTCAAATGATCCAACAAGTCTTTAATAACACAATAAAATTTAAGGAATTCTACCTTAAGATTCTGGTCTGTAATCATAGAGACAAAGATAAGATTCTTTTTAATTCCTAGTACATACATCACATTCTGAATACGTCTGATATTACCATCATGCAATATCATAGGAATATTTCCATATCCTTTAATCTGGTATCCTTTGTCATCACCAAGGTAGATATTAGCACCACTGCTGATTTCTTTAAAATTTTCAAACCAATGTCTATTACATGTCATATGAGTGGAAGCTCCTAAATCTACAAACCAAGTTTCTGCTTCAATATGCTAAATAGAGAAATCAGAATCAGACACAAACAATATGAGGTTATGATTCTGATATTCATCAGCAAAGTTCCCTGCATGCTTCTTTTCTCTGTGTCAAGTTTCATCAAGCTTCTTCTTATGACAATTCCTAGCAATTTGACCATATTTACCATAGTAAAAACACTTGATCCCTGAATCCTTGAATCATTTCTGGTCGAAGACATACCTTGAGGTGGCTTTCTCTGTGGTGCACCTCCAACTTTCTGTCCTACACCTGGTTTCCCTCTGAAATGATTTTTCTTGCCATTAATGCGAGATCTAAATTCTAGGGTTTCAGAGTCATCCACCTCCCTTCTTCTTGCATCAAGATCCCTGTCAATTCTTCGAAATTTAGGGCTTTCTCCCTCGCATTCAAGCCTATAATAAACATCTGATAATCGTCATTCATACCATTCATGGTAATCGTGACAATATCATTGTTCGACACTGTCTCCCCTATGTCGGCCAACTTATTCCTCAACTCCTTGATCCGACAGATGAATGCAACGACTGATTCATTCTCCTCCATTTAAAATGAGAGAATCTTACTCTTCAGGAACAATAATTTTTTTTTATTCTTTATCTCATACAGATCCTTGAGAGTTGCCCAAATATCATTGCTGATTTACACTCTCTGATGTGAGGGATAATGCAATCTTTCACTAACAATTTCAACAACACTTTCGCTTTGTTCTCCCTCTTCTCCCAATATTGAATTGTTGCAGCTATTCCACCTTCGGCTACAGTTGGATTCATTTCATCCCCATTTGTAATCGCCCATGCACTTTTCCCTTCAATCAGTGTTTGCAATTTAAATTTCCAGTTTGAATAATTTGACCCATTGAGCTTGTTTCTCTCATTCAGGCACGCCTCTTCCATATGATTATTCGTCGTGATAGGTCAATTTATGGATCTGCCTCAAGATTCTCAACCTTCAACAATTGATAAAGGAGCAAATTCAATCACCATATCTGTCACCAATGGATCTATCTCCAGATCTAGAGGAGCGATCTTCGATTCTACTATTACAACTTGTAGGCTTTCAAAAAATAAAAAACACCAGCTATCTCTACAATAGGGCGATCTCAAATGTAAAAAATAAGACATCGATTACCTATGAACTCAACCCACCCAGCTGGAAAGGCATTGTTGAGTTAAGTGATTTCGGCTCAAGACACGAAATCCGCACTGATCCAAATATGGTATGGGCATGCCCAAATCCATTGTGTCGACAACTACGCCCATATATTTTGTAGGCCAAGAAAGGGCTACAACCACACCCTATCTCTGCCATCGATTTGAAAAAAAAACCCACAGGAACAAGCCACTTCACCACCACGACCCAAGACGGAGGACCACAGTTCAACCAGGCACATGCCACAGTTGAACACCTCCTTCGCTGTGCCACTCCAATGCCACCACGTCGATGGGGTATGTGCGACTTACCAGTACACCCACGAGAAAAGAACAACACCACGTTGCCTCTTCGGTCACGAGATACAACAAGTACTGCTCACAGGATGCTCCATAAATGAACTAGCTGCCACTGATATAATAGGTAAATAATACCCACGTTGGCCTCGAGAAAAAAAAAATCTTGCTGTGACCACGATGCTTACTTGACCAAAATTCTCACTAGACCATTACATAGTAGCTCGACCACGATCTGATGATGCTCACACACTAACAATCTACCACACTCCCACACACAACGATCCACCGATAGGTCGAATGATGCCACTGTAGCCACACCTACTCGGCCTCCTGCGCGAAGGCACCACAGGTAGCCTTACCTGGCACGACACTCAAATGCCACCAGATTCTATGGGATATGTAGAGATATGGGATATGCCACTGTGCTTCCAACACGCACTAGTTCACCAGATGCCACCAATTCACTGGATTTAATGGGGTTTCCCATGACAATGGGGTATGGGCTTCGAGCAAGATTTATTGCTGCTTCAGAAAACACTTCTCCTTCAAATAAGCTTTCAATTCAACTAGGCTCTCAATTCTGCGATCGACCATGCAGATCCACCACGATCCACCACAACCAATCTTGAATCCGCACCAATATCGTCCCTGGCGCATACTGGGATGCCAACCTGCAATCAACGAGTGAGAACCTCCACAAATCACATGTTCGATCCACTGTTCTGTTGCGCCACATCACTGTCCAACCAAGCGATCTCGACCTGGAAGCCACGATCCCTGTAGTGACGCTACTGTCATATATCAGATCCGCGCTTCCTGGGCACATTGTTGACAATCCAAGCAAGGGTAGGGTGATCAACACGTGAATGATCCTCAAACCCACGATGACCCCTGACCAAATCTCAATTGAACAGTGCGCCAACTAGACCAAAATATCGTGCTGCCTCCTCCAATATGAGGGAAAAAAAATAATTTGCCTCTCTAGCAACCACAACTCCACACTTCAGCTGCTCCCTAGAGACTCTCTGCCACCAAGGGTTCTCAATTCAGCCACTAAGGCTCACCAACTTTGATACCATGTTAAACAACTTATAATCTAAAACCTGCAGCTCTCTGGTGAGCAAGCTTCACCTGGAGACTGCATAAAGTGGAGAGCGCTCTCCAAATTCATTATGCAAATCAGAATATATAAGTTTACATCATAATAGGGAGATTCGAACTGACACCTAGAAAATAGGAACTAATCCTAATCTAGGACACATGCTCAACTGTGAAACAAACTCTCTCGAATAATATATATTCTCCATTAATTTCAACACAAAACGTGTGCATGAGTGAGAAATATATCTAGCCTCTATCCATCTTATAGCGTAGAGATTTCACTTTGCAATATCAATAACAAATATGACTTGGAGACCTCTTGTAGAAGCACAATGAACTTCCTCCGGACTCTTGAATATTGCACCTCTGCATGAAGGGGATGTCCTAAGCATTTAAAATGCTTAATGTCCATTTGGTTAACTAGATCAACAACTCTTGGATTGATTGGAATTGGATAAAGATCAATCGGTTCAAGGTAAGCTCGCTTTTTCTACATAAATACATGGAAAGTTTTAGTGGCTAATATTCGCAAGTGGGCTAATTTTCCATGATTTTCCCAAAAAAAGATTCACCAATTTCCATTTTTTATAAAAATTATTCGTCCAAATTTTACAATATAAAATTAATTTACCTTAAAAATTTCCAATTTTATATAGAGACTATATATTAAATCATTATAAATTTGAATAATTTTATAAATATATCAATAAATATTGTATAGTTTTCATATTAGGGAATAGTGAGATTCGCCAACGGTTTTTAAACTTCAAGATAATTTTCCATCCTTATAACTTTCCTTGCAATTTACACCTTGCATACTTGCTTTGCTTCCTATGGCTCTACTTTTACCTACGTGGGGTAAACAACTTGATATAGATATGCTTCATCTTGATCTACAACTGATCCGTTAACTTAAATTGCGAGATCCCCACATCAATAACTTGCGCTGACTCAAATGCTTCTTGTGCATAGTCTTGAACCATGGAAGTTCAAATTTCATAATTAATAAATAAATAGAATTGAGGGTGCATGCATAAGAATAAGATCGAGATTGTGTATAGGGATTTGGGAAATCTATCTAGCCTCTATCCATCCTATAGCGTAAATATTGCACTTGGAAATATCATTAGCAGATATGACTCAGTTGAATTGAATGAATGAATGAATGATATTTCAACATCCAAGAGACTACAAATAGTCTATGGAACTAACAACCTCCCTATTTTTTTCCTTTTGCAATTCAATCCTTTTCTTACTCAAATTGATGATGATATGACCCAACCTTCTAACGATCCCCTCACTGAAAAGGCAATGCCAAGGAATTGATGCTAACATATCGTTGTAACTATCCCTGATCTCTCTGAAATCATCACATTTCAAAAGGTAATACTTTTTTGATTCCACTGCCCCAAAAGTGCATGAATGCGATGTAGGCATAGGTAATCACTAGACCTTCAATTTTCGTGCATAGTGGCCAAGATTGGTTGCACACAACATCTACTTTTATATTTCACTCTATCATAGTAACATGGCAGAAATAATGTTTCATGATGACTTTAACAAGTTAAATTTGCCACTTAGTCGATTTAATTTGAGCCACCACCCGTGTGCGCTTTTTCTATTGAGCATGTGTTTCGCAAACGGGATGGGCATTTCATATATGAACTCCACATATTTCTTCCATAGACAATACAATTACTGAATCCCTGGCTTCAATGACTGAAATAATTATAACTGTGTGGGATCTAACACAAATGTAAAGTAGGATATTTTTTTGGTGTACATGCACCTAGTTAGCCTTAATTAGCTTTAGTTAAACTCTAGTTCTTGCATATGATGTGCACTTTGTAAGCGTTAGTTAAATTTAGTGCTTACATGTGGTGTGCACTTGGCTTTAATTAGTTAACTCTAGTGCTTTCATGTGGTGCGTGTGCACATTAGCATAACATAAAGCACACTTAGCTTTAGTTATCTTTTATTAGCCTTAGTTATTGCATGTACAACTAAGTTTAACTTAGTTACTTTATGTATTGTTTCTAAAATCAATACCGAGTAATAAAATTCATTCTCCATCCAATTTTGTTTTTCAATTCTTACAAGTTTGGGCCATTATTCTTCAATTAGATCCATATCTGTGCTCTAATAATTTTACATGGTATCATACCTACAAGGGTTTAGAGAATGTGCATGAACTATCTTTTGTAGGTTTTAAGATCAAAGAATTAGAAATTGTTGGGATATTTGATTTGTGGATTATAATATTAGAGAATTGTTGCTACAAATGCAAGGTGAAAGAATGGAGTTCCCATCTTAAGTTATTCTCACTCCGTATAACTACTTCCAATGGAAGCCACATATTTTACTTCACTTCAGAGGCAAAGGCTTGTATAGAATAGTTATGGATACAAAAGTTGAACCAAATTCTGCCATTGAAAAATCCAAATACTTCAACAAGATGGATGAGGCTTTTGGTCTTCTATTGTTGTCCATATCTCCAACATCGTGTTTCCATGTGGACACATGCAACACTTCGAATGAGGTCTGGACAACCTTGGAGAATTTATTTGGAAAGCATGATGAGATGCAAACTCATATTCTCGAAAATGAGCTAAATTCTGTAGATCCAAACAACTTTGAGAATATTTAGGATTTCTTTACGAAATTCAAATAATTGCTTCTACAATTACAGGATTGCGAGATCGATAAATAAAAATAGGAAGGTCAATTGTTCCTTTCTATTTTGCCTAAATTAGGTCCTAAATATGTCGTTTTTGTTTCTACATTTCATATAGTTAGACTTGCAACTAGAGATAAATGGAAAATGCCCAAACTTGATGCATTTATTAATTCTCTCATTCATGAGAAGGATAAGCTCATCAAGACGGGTTCATTAAAGTCTTAAAATTCACATGCACTTGAGATGCATGAAAAAGTAAAGTCCAACTCGATACTGCGTCAACAATTCAAAGGAAAAAGAAATGCAATAGATCCAAATCCAAGAAAGGGAGGAAATCCAAAACCTCCAGATGACTCTTCTAGCTTCAAGGGTAAGAAGGGAAAGAAAGGAAACTCCAAGTGTCCTTATTGTAACAGAGGCCATCATTCTGAATTCTCTTGCACACAAAAGGCTATTTTTGTGATGGAAAAGACTCTTCAACAAAATAACCTTGGTCATCACATTCCAGAAAGTGCCAAGAATAAGACGGAGGAAAAGCCATCAGAAACCATGGGTAATGGTCATGTTTTGATCAACCTTCTTTATACACCATAAGAATGGATCATTGATTCAGGAGCTTCGCATGATATGGCTTCTTCAAAGGAATCCTTTTCTTCTCTACATGCATACTCTGGAACTCCTATTCTCATGGGGGACAATTCTGCAGTTGAAGCGACTGTACAAGGAAGAATGCAATTCAAAGATGGAAGTTTTGAGAATGTCTTGCATATTCCAAGGCTTTCTATGAATCTTGTTTCAATGTATAAGATGACACACATTGACACTAGAAGGAAAGTGGAAGTTACCCCGGATTCTGTGAGCATTTATGATATAGAATTCCATCTGGCAAGGTAAATGATCAATCTCATTTAGATACATTTTATAAGTTTGTCCCTCGGCCAGATTCTATTTTTGATCTGAATATAAATTTTAAGATTTTTTTAAACAATTTGCAAGTAAAATTTATATGTGTTTTGGGTAGATGATCAATTTACTAAACACATACACAAGTAATTTTTTACCAAATTTTACAGCCAAACAGAGACAAATAAGCATATCTGAAACACATAACACAAAGCATGATAAAGGAGTTCACCCCTCTCTTGGGCTACATCTCCCGGTCCAACTTCTAATGGAGGGCCTCTTTCATTAAAAATGATGAAAAGTGTGTTTACATGCTTTACACAGATGAAATAGAATAACTTGTGTCTCCAATGGATCCACCACTATCAAAAACCCCTCTTTTGGTTTTTTTTGCACCTCATTTGGCCAAAAACTAAAAAAATTATGCTTGTTTCTTCATTTTACCAAATTTTGTAGCTAACCATCCTCCAATTCAGCTTCAACCTAGCTTGAGTGCCCCAAATGCGGAAACAACTCACAAACTTGTTATACATTCCTGCTAGGTGGGATATTTTGTAGGATCATTAAGGGTGCCATTAAGTCCCGATCCCCGAAATTCCTGATCGCATGGTAGCCATATGACTGCGAAAAGTGCCAAAGTTTGGGGGCTCTGTCTAGCCCCTGTCTCTACGCGTGCCCCCGGTCTTGTGGTGCATGTGATGATCGTGGGTTGGACCTTAGGGGCTGGCCCCTCCTCCGCGCACACTTTTGGTCACATTGAGGCCCCAAAGGGCTTGGGGGTGGCCCTCGTCTCCTCTTTTTCTCCCGGTTATATTGTGTCACATGATTGTGAAAAAAGGGCCATGAGGCTGGGTTAGGCCCTAGCCCTTGGCCCCTCTCTTGTGGTCCTGTGGCATAGGGGTGGCCAAGGGTTAGGGCTTAGCCAGACCCCTCCCCCAATGGTGCATATAACCAACTTTAAATATTTTTTTTGCCCAAAGTTTAACAAGGAACACATGAAGTGCGTTAGTGCGTGCCTTGGTTAATATGTGTGAGGTCTCAGTTTCAAACCCCATAAAGGCCCAGTTTGGCCATAATTTGTTTTTCATAGCCAAGAGAAGGCCACATGGGTCTCTCTGTTTTGTCCATCAAAACAACCCATTGACCAATGAAAACAAACCAAATTTAAACCAATCACGTTGTGCCAAGTGTCGACCATTAATTGTCTGATGAAGAACCCAGTCACCTGCCAAGTCATGGCCCAGTGAGCATACAAACTACTGACTCGGAATCCCTACAACCTAAATTCCAAAATTTGTAATTATTTTCCAATTCGATTAGAATGCGATTCCAAGAGCATTCGATGTCGGATTTGAGTGAAATGAGTTGCATTGGATTCAGGTGGCCAAAATATATCTAGTCGTTTATGCTTTGAGCTCTGTTGCACACTTTGAATTTTGAGCACTATTTTGATCCACCAGATCAATCCTCCCCATTGGAAGATTTTGGACCTCCAAAAGCTCTTTATCAGTAAACAAATAGATGTGGGTACAATTCCCTCAACCTTCCTATCTCAATCCACTGAACTTTTCTTGAATATTTCATTTCGGGCTTTTCATGAAAACATCATTTTCCCTGATTTTGGAGTCCTTGTTTTGTTGTCATAGATGACATCTTGTTGCAATTTACCAAAATATGCAAAACAACAAACCGTTTTTGAAGGAATAAACACATTCCCTCCTTGGTCTCCAATCAAAGGAAACTTAAACAATCTCAAATTCTTCTCACGTTGAGCACTGTTGTCATGACGATGTTTACCATGTCTAGCCTTGTACTTGGATCGACTCTTGACCAAATGTGATCGCCATTGCCATGCACCATCCCTTTTCAAAGCCAACACATTATGAAACCCACAAGAAGAAGTTTTGGAACCAATTTCCTCTTTGTCAATTTGCTTTTTCATTTTCTCTTTGACCTCTGCACTCTCTAACACTGGCATCTTGTTCACACCAATGTTCAACAATGATGCATGTTGCTGCAAACTTAATTCATTTTTCTTACCTCTTTTAGGAGGCAACATGTTAGACTCTTGAAACATCTTAACACATGAATTAGAAACATCATTGAAATCAGATTTAAAACTTGATTCATATCATTGAAAGGCTTTAGATTCCTCAACACCTTCATGTTTGATCATTACCAATGCAAAGTTCTGACTAGCATTAACAATCCTATTCATTTGTCCCGCATTTACAAGAGATGCATTCAACTTCTTGTTGTGTGATATAACAATGTACTCAATCCCATTCTTGAAAAAATGATATTTGTTCTCATGATGATGAAAAATAGCTCTCCTATAATATAGATACAGGCTTCCCAAAACAATACCACATATATCAATTGGAATTACATCAAGCTTTACCTCATCTAGAAATTTTGCAGTGATTGCAAATCTAAGTATGCATTTCTTTGTCACCTGCAATTTCGCATTCTCACATACCCAACCTAAAGGATATGGTTTAGGATGAGGAATGGTTTCTAAATTCAACTTCTTGACAATGTCTTATGAGATAATATTTGCTTGTGAACCACTATCAAATAGTGTATCTATCTTGGTATGTTTTGAAAAAACTCTAAATTTGTGGAAAAGCTTTATTCTTGTTTTTTCATCTTGAGTTTCATTGAGACAATTTGAAGAACTAGTACTTGCAATATCCTTACCTTTCAAACCCATGGCTGTGATCTTTGTTTCATCTCTAGAATCTGAACCTAAATCATGTTGTGTAGCTACAAATTTCTCCTCCTTCTCCTTGTTCTTAAAATTTTTGGGTCTCCTTTCTGGATGAAGTTTCCACCGATGATCTTCATCATGACCCTCTTTGGAACAATGTTTACATGTGACCTTTTCTTACTCCATATTGATGGAAACATTATTCTTACCTTTTCCTTTGAACTTACTCTTTCCTTTTCTCCAGACTTAAAGGAACTCTCACTAGTTTCTTCAGAAACATTTTTCCCTCTTGCCTCTAAATGAGTTTCCTGAACACAAACTTCATCTAGTTTTGTAGGGTTAAACATGAGAATGGCATGTTTCAAATAACTATGCAATCCTCCAATGTATTTGAGAAAATTATCTTGTGATGACAAATCTATACCCAAAATCAAAGCTCTTTTCCTAAATTCTTGAGTATAAGATCGTACATTTTTCCCTTTAGCTTGCCTAAAGTTTTGCTAATCCATAATAGCTTTTTGAATGTATGCTAATGGATAAAACTACCTTCTTATTGCAACAACAAAATCATTATAGGAGGATAAAACCTTAACATGTTTCTTCATGTCCTCTTGAGTTTTGGCTTCTCACCAAATTAGTGCTGCACCTTCCAATCTAAGAGAAGCAAGTTGAATCTTGGTTTCATCATCTTTGATTCTTTGTATCCTGCAATACACTTCAATCTGACGAATCCAATTATCTAATCTTTCTGCATTTACATCTCCATTGTATATGGGCAATTCAAACTTAATATCAAGCTTAAGCAAAGGAGTTTTACCATGACCCTTCAGAAATTTAGAGGTGTTTGTGAAAGGGTAGAAGAAGTTAAAGATGAGGATGAAGATGAGGATGAGGATGAGGATGGAGGTGAGGGTGGTGGTTTGCCACCATTTCCTTCATTCCCTTTTGGAGGTTTGTCTCCTTTTCCTCCATGAGGTTTTGAGTTTTCTCCATATAGTATGGAATTCCTTTCCTCATACAAAACCTTAACCGTCTCTGACATTTCAAAGAATTATTTTCTGAAAGTCTTCTCATCTTCAAACATCTCTTCAAGACCTTTTTCATGTGCCATGACTACTGAAGCTCAAGGAGTGTTTGTCCTCCTTGAAACAATTTGAGATCTTGGCTCCACAAGTTCTCCTTCTCCTCTTTTGAGCCTCAATCTTGTAAGTATAAGAAAATCACTCGCAAACAAATCAAACCTTCACAATAACCTGGCTCCGATACCAAAATGATCTGAATGTAAACTTGAATATTTTTTTAAACATTTTGCAAGTTAAATTTATATGTGTTTTGGGTAGAGGATCGATTTACTAAACACATACACAAGTAAATTTTAACCAAATTTTACAACCAAACAGAGACAAATAAGAATATCTGAAACACATAACACAAAGCATGATAAAGGAGTTCACCTCTCTCTTGGGCTACATCTTCTGGTCCAACTTCCAATGTAGGACCTCTTTCATTAAAAATGCTCAAAAGTGTGTTTACATGCTTCAGATAGCTCAAATAGAATAACCAGTGTCTCAAATGGACCTAGCACTGTCAAAAACCCCTATTTGGTTCCTTTTGCACCTCATTTGGCCAAAACTTGAGAAAATTATGCTTGTTTCTTCATTTTCCCAAATTTTGTAGCTAACCATCCTCCAATTCGGCCTCAACTTGGCTTGAGCGCCGCCCCGAACGTGGAAATGACGCGCAAAATTGGCCTACATTCCCACTCGGTGGGCGAATTTGTAAGACGTCAAGGGCGCCATTAAGTCCTCAATCCCAAAATTCTTGGTTGCATGGCAGCCATATGACTGTGAAAAGTGTCGAAGTTTGGGGGTTCTGTCTAGCCCCTATCTCCACGCGTGCCCCTGGTCTTGTGGTGCATGTGATGACCATGGGTTGTGTTAGAGTAGGTTAGTTTATTGGTCGAAGGTGTTCGAAAATTCACAAGTTTTGTTGTCATACAAAGGGTCAAACTCACCAATTTTTCATCTTTATGAGTTTGACTAACCATTACCTGAGAAGTCATTATGAAAGTGGTTTTTTTCATTTTGTCATCAAGGTCTCCATTACTATTGGGAAGGGGTGTCTGAATTAGAAATTTTTCATTATGTTTTTGAGTCAGAAATCTTGGGAGTTTGTTAAAGTTGTTCAAATAAACGATGGGTTTACAATAAAAAAAGAATGATGACAAAGCAAATATGGTTGCAAACATTACAATTTATTCTTCATCATACAATATTCATACCCCTTGTCCTTTTTTCCCTCTTTATCCCAATTTTCTATTTGATTCTAATCCTACATAAATTTTTCCCTTATTCCCTCATTCATTCGAATTATCCCCCATTTCAAACATTTTTCCCATCCCATATTCCTATTTTAGGCCTAAATTTCCTTTTATCCTAAGTTTAAGTCCCTATTACCCTAGGCTTAAATTCCTTTATCATCATTTCCATGATAAATTAACATCATTCACATATCCCATACACCCTAATCATTTCCCATACTCCCTACACTTATGCCAAGCATGGAGGTCTTCTACACTCTACATTGCAATTTCCTCTGAAATTGATAGTTTTGGTCATCATTTTATAGAACGATTTATGACCAAATGGAGCCGAATTTAGACAAACAGAAAGAGGTTTTTCTCAAGAAGAAATCAAAGAACAATAATGTCTTCCAATTTATATACAAGTGTCACAGATTGGGAGATTGGAATGCATCTTCAAAGACTAATTTTCGGACTGCACAAAAACACCCTGTTTTAGTCACCATTTTGCAGAATAGTTTCCGACCACATGAAGGTTATATTTTGAAAACTGAAAGAGGTTTTTCTCAATGACAGGGAAAATAACAATAAAATCTTCCATATTTTACATAAGCGTCATGGATTGGGAGATTTTATTGCATTTTTAAAGCCCATTTTTCGGACTGCACAAATACTCTGTTTTAGTCATGGTTTTGCAGAGCGTTTTCTGGGAGGGTGGGGACTAATTTAGAGACACTGAGAGAGGCTTATCTTCAAAAAATTACAATATACAATAAACCCCTTCATTTTTTACACATGTATCACTTTTTGGGAGATATGGCTCTTTGAAAATACGATGCGCAGGTGCTGTGTAGGCGCTACCCAGTCGCTATGCAAAATACTCTGTTTTAGTTATCATTTTGAAATGTTGTTTCCAACCACATCGAGGAGAATTTTTGGAAATGGAAAGAGATTTTTCTCAAGGATGGGATAGATAACAATAACCTCTTCTAGTTTTTGCATAGGTGTCATATACCGGTAGACTCGATTGCATCTTCAAAGCATATTTTTCGGGTTGTGCAAATTTCTTGTTTTAGTCATTTTTTTGCAGAGGCGTTTCTGAGTACCTAGGGAAGAATTTGAATAAAATGAGAGATGTTTATCTCTAGGACAAGTTTATATACAATATCCTCCTTTAGTTGTTACATAGGTTCTACCATTTGGGAGCTACAGGTGTTTCTTCAAGACCTATTTTCATAAATTTTGTTGGCAGAATTGTAAAAAAAATTGAATTCGATTTGAGATTGTGGAAATTCATGGATTATTGAACCTGACATGTGTCAAGGGAGGAGTGGTAGAGTGTTTTTTTGTGTCACAAGCCTATTCATTGCCTAATCATCAGCCATTTAGAATATCATGCCAACATGGCATATTACAAAGCTGCTGTGCAATACATATTTGGAAGAGGTCTATTGTTTCTTACTTTTTATTTCTAAAGGCATGGTATTATGACAAGGACAAGATTCTCATAGATTAGGATGGTGTCTAGATAGAATAGAATGATAAGAGCTAAGTTATTTTTTTGTTTTTCTACTAGAGAAAAAACTAAAGATAATTTTAAGAAGTTACTACTTTTGTAATCAATTCGACCCACCTCATGGATCATAGATTCATTGTATCTGGTCATAGGATTTTGAGGATGTAAGGCTATTTAATGCAAAATTATACAAGCTAGAAAGGGTTGGATGGTGTGGTGAATTGATTTTAAATATATTTGTGTGTGATGTGATTTAACTTTTCAGTAATAAAATGCTTCATCCAGAGTTTGGCCAATGATTACTGAGAGATTCTTGCGGTATATCTTTTTGAATTTGTTCCTCTTCAGTGTATTTGTCACCTTATATAATTTTCCTCAATTCTTCTTAAAGGTATAATTGTAACAACCTTGCTAGAATTCATTATATATGCTCTAATTTAGCTGTAACTAAATGTTTCAAATGCAAATGAAATGTGTTATGCCTTTATCTTATGTATTTCTTCTTAATACTCAATCATTTGAGATGCAGTAACTTAAATTCGATCTGTTCTATCACATGTGGATGAGGGTTGTTCTATGTTTATTTCCCACTGTACTACAATTGTTTCCTATTCAAAAAATGTGCTAGACAAGCCTCTGCATTTGTTATTGGTTGGTTATAATGAGCTATGAACTTTCATGATCACATGCATCCATATTCTAGAACCTTTCACCAAGTTCAAATAAAATTCTAAAATCCTTTTCAGATCTGGTCTCTATAAAATTGTGTGCTTTAGAGTCTCCGATATTTAGGTTTTTCGAGTGAGGGAGCCCCCTCTGGCTAGAAAAGACCAGTTTCTAGCCCAAAACGGTTTGTGGTTACCTCTGTAGCCTTTTTCTTAGCCTGAAGGGATTTTACGGAGTGATAACACAGTGGCACTGTTATCGGGGAGCGAATGGTTTCGTATTCCCCAGGAAATATCATCATAGTTTAGATCTGATTGTTGATGGTGGATAACATTCAAACACATAAAAAGGATGACCCATTCACCTGACAACTCCACTTCAAGTTTCAACATTATCTGAAGACTCCATTGGTAGTAGGATCCAAGAATCAATATGGGTTCAATTGCAACACATGTCAGATATGCTCCTATGGATAGATCTCATATTCTTGGCTTTCCAAATCTGATGCCTCATGCCGATTGGTCAAGTTATTTGCCAAGATTCAAAGATGAAGATGGAGATGATGCTACTCTGCCTCTGGTTAAATTTCACATGCATATACGCAAGTTGAGGGTTCAATTTCTTGAAGATTGTCTCATGAAGATGTTCATGGCTACTCAAATAAGCCATGTACTCGACTCCTCCATTGGCCCTACCAGACTTCACCAAATCTTTTGTGATTGAATGTGATGCTTTTGGTACTGGTATTTGTTGATTTTGGGTAGCATCAGATGTGCTCTAGCTCCAAAATTTTGTGGAGGGGCTAGAATACATGAGATCTCCAGAACCCATAAATAGTTTGGAGAAATTCCACCTGAATGAGGAGTTATTAAAATAATTAATATTTTTAATGGGTTCTTAAGTCTAAACTTAGGCAAATAAAAATATTAATGGGTATTAATAAGAATATGGGTGAGAAACTTCTAAGTGACGAGGATCAAGTCTATTTTAATCTTATCCATTGATTAGGGATTTAATCTCGGCCATTGGTTCATCAACAGGAAAAGTATAAGAGGATGCTTGAGGGTCAGTTGGAGATACACTTGAGATATCAAAGAGTTTCATTTTTCTGGGGCGAGGTTTGCTGAGAAAATCGAACAAGTGATCTGTTGCAGCAGAGGGGCAGTGATAGTTGAGTTTGGAGGATCTTCTCAAGGACCTTGAATACACAACAGAGAGAGGCAGAGAGATTCCAGGGGAGGCAACACAAACCTTGTGAGGCTGACACTGGGCTAGGAAGGGCCCACACATTTCCAGCGAAAGGGAAGAGCCACTCTCTAGCAGAAATCCGAGTTCAGCTTGGGGACCAACAGAATCAGCCAAAAAGGCTGACGTCAGAGCTTCAAGAGGCAGAGGAGGCAACGCAGTGCTGACTTAGTGTCCAAGTGTGCTCCACGCAGGCCCGCGCAGCTACTGTGTAGGGGCATCGTAGTTGTAGCTAGGGGTGATCAGTCCAGTTGCCGGAACAGAGAGATTTTTGCCAGGTGAAGTGAGGTAATCTCACTTAGGTTTTTTCCAGTATATTTTTATCTCTGTAAATGGATAGACGAGAGGGAATACAGAGTATATTTAGAACTACTGCTTAATAATAAAACCCTCAGAGCTAATGCATCAGTTTTCCCGCATTGGGTTTTTCCAGGGACGTTTGTCCAAAAATAACGGTGTCCCTTGTGTATTTGTCTCATTTTATTTCAGTTCATGATCTGTATGTATGTGTAGTCTGCAATAGTGTTTTCATCGCTGTTTAAATAATTAAATAACTTGTTGAATGTAAAGAACAAGTAGGAGATGATAAACCAGTGATTGCAATAGGATTTATGATGTGTAGATTCAGAAATTTTCACATGGTATCAGAGCATTGTAGATCATAAGAGACTGAAGACACCAACCAAGAGATCCAAATAATTTTATGTAGAGAAGCAACTGTCCTGAGTGATAGCCCTATTTCAGAGGTAGAGGAGCAGTTGTAGGAGTGACACAGAGCCATAGGAGTGACACAGAGGCTCATGCAGTGTCTGCATCAGCATTTCAAGCCTGTAGAGGGTGACACAGAGTTTGAGAGGAGCCCATGCAGTGACTGCGTCAGCTCT
This sequence comes from Pinus taeda, assembly GCA_000404065.3. NCBI lineage: Eukaryota > Viridiplantae > Streptophyta > Pinopsida > Pinales > Pinaceae > Pinus > Pinus taeda. The sequence continues at coordinate 89,928 of APFE030385717.1, forward strand.
CTGGGCTAGCGTAGAGCCTGAAAGGTTCAAATAAACCAATTGTCGGGGCTGGAGGAGCAGAGCAGATTTGATTTGAGGAAGCTGGTGGGACGCTGTTTCTATTGGTGCAAGATAGTTTCTGTGGAGACAGAGCTAAGGTAGAGGGAGTCACTTTGTTGACAGATTTCTGGCCAAAGAAATCCAAATTTGGGTTGCAACAACAAAGGAGGATAGAAAAGGAGTGATTCGACATTTGATTGGAGGATTTTCGTGAAGGAAATAAGGACTCAGAGGGAGTCTAGAGGAGTTTGTTCCTTAGATGGTTCTTGCACCAAGGAAATCTAGATCCAAGTCTTGCTAGATTGACAACAGGAGAGGGAGAAGAGAACTTGTCCTATTTTGGAGCAAAGATGGCAACGAATGGGTTGAGGGATCAGGATAGATTGGATGGAGCATCCAATCTTGTCATATGGAAGGCCATGATCCTGGCAATCCTAGACAAACATCACATCAAGGACTATGCCTTGAAGGTAGTTGTTGTACTGGTCGACGCTAATCCGATGAAAAAGTATGAGGAGGCCCAAGCTAAGGTCAAGTGTATGATCCTAGACGGGGTCAAAGATCATGTAGTACTACACATTGTTGAGAAGGACACAACAAGGGAGATGTGGGAGGCGCTGATCACCTTGTATTAGGGCTCTTCCGTCCAACAAAAGATGCTATTAGAAAATCAACTGAGACAATACCAGATGCTGAAAGGAGAGGAGATCGATCCCTTCCTTCTTAGGTTGCAAGGGATTTGCGACTAGTTGAATTCTGTGGGGTCTACACCAGATCCTGAGTTCATGGTCAGGATTGCCCTAAATGCAGTAGCCGAGGACTGAGGGAATTTTGTCCAAAGTATCTTGGGCAGAGTGATTGTCCCCAGTTGGGAGGAGATGTGGGCAGCTCTTCGACAAGAAGAGCTTAGGAGGTTGACCAAGACAGGGAGTAGCGACAAAGGAACTGGGGTCAAGAAGGAGGAGGAGGAGGATGAAACTCTCACATCATCGAGATAGCAAGGGCAACAAAAGAGAAATAAGAAGGACATAACCAAGGTCTGATGCTTCAATTGTGGGGAACTGGGACAATATGCCACTCAGTGCCCTCGAAAGAAGGGCAAGGGGGAGGCTTCTGACTCAAAGGCCACTCCAGTGAAAGCTGACAAGGAAGGCAAGGATGAAGATTGTGTTGTGAGTGCTCATGCGCCTCTAGAGAAGAGGTGGGGCGACATGGAGTTGTAGTCAAGAGGACTACATGCGGGGCAAGATCCTTGAGGTGCCCAAACTCTTGGATCACATACGATTATGGGAGCCCTTACGACAACAACAAAATGACGGGTGTCATTTGGAGTGAGGTGTGATGGAGCGATAGTGGTAGAGCTAGAATGCCAAAGTTTGAGGTAGTGTAGTGGATGTTGTAGCATTGCGAGAGGCACCGAGAAATTTGCATCAATGCAGTAACAAGAGAGGGTCAGCATAGATTAGTGGTAGAGGTAGCTTCAACATCACTAGGTATCAAAATTGACCAGAATATCAGTGTTTGGGTGAGGTTTTAGTTACTTACTTCTCAATATATGAGTTGCAGTGCAATAGTTAGCAGTGGCAGTGCTATGGGCAACATGAGGCAACATTTTGAGAGGGAGATGTAGTAAAAATGTAGCAGTGACAATGGCAGAGTCATGGGTGGCAGTACAAGAAGAAGTAGTGTAGTGGATGAAGGGCATCAGGCCAAGTATCAACACCACAGAGGATCAATGCAGTGGATCAGTGTAGTACTTTTGTTGAGAAGTGTTACTAGAGTACATTCCTCGCTAAGAGGGAGTGTTGATTTTGGGTAGCATCGGATGTGATCTAGCTCCAATTTTTTTTGGAGGGGCTAGAATACATGAGATCTCCATAACCCATAAATCATTTGGAGAAATTCCACTCGAATGAGGAGTTATTAAAATAATTAATATTTTTAATGGGTTCCTAAGTCTGAACTTAGGAAAATAAAAATATTAATGGGTATTAATAAGAATATGGATGAAAAACTTCTAAGTGATGAGGATCAAGTCAATTTTAATGTTAGCCATTGATTAGGGACTTAATCTCGGCCATTGATTCATCAACAGGAAAAGTATAAGGGGAGGCTTGAGGGTTAGTTGGAGATACACTTGAGAGATCAAAGAGTTCAATTTTACTGGGGTGAGGTTTGCTGAGAAAATTGAACAAGTGATCTATTGCAGTAGAGGGGCAGGGATAGTTAAGGTTGGAGGATCTTCTCCCAGACTTCGAATACACAACAAAGAGAGGTAGAGAGATGCTAGAGGAGGCAACGCAGACCCTTTGAGGATGACACTAGGTCGGGAAGGGCCCATGCACTTCCAACGAAAGGGAAGAGCCACCCTCCAACAGAAATCCAAATTCAACCAGGGGAGTAGCAAAATCATCCAGAAAGGCTGACGTCAGAGCTTCAGGAGGAAGAGGAGGAAATACAATGCTAACGTAGTGTCCTAGTGTGCTCCACGCAGGCCCACGTAGCTACTGCGTAGGGGAAACGTAGTTGTAGCTGGGGACAATCAGTCCAGTTGCCAGAACAGAGAGATTTTTGCCGGGTGAAGTGAGGTAATCTCACTTACGTTTCTGCCAAATATTTTTATCTCTGTAACTGGATAACTAAGAGGGAATCCAAAGTGTATTCAAAACTATTGCTTAATAATAAAACCCTTAGAGTTGTTGCACTGGTTTTTTGGCGTTGGATTTCCGGGGACGTTTGTCCAAAAATAACGATGTCCCTTGTGTATTTGTCTCATTTTATTTCAGTTCATGATCTGTATGTATGTGTAGTCTGTAATAGTGTTGTCATCGTTGTTTAAATAATTAAATAACTTGTTGAATGTAAATAACAAGTAGGAGATGATAAACTAGTGATTGCAGTAGGATTTCTTATGTGTAGATTCAGAAATTTTCACAGTATTGGCATTGTATTTGTTAGCGCTTGAGATTTCACCTCAGGCTGAGAAAGGCAAGCCTTCAAGGCAACATCAAACCATTTCACCTCGTAGCTAGCCCTACGGGATATGAGAAGGCTCTCTCCGGTCAATCTCATTAAATTTTCAATGGGAAGAGATGACCAATCAAGGTAACATAGATATTAGGCTAGTAAACTGATTTGAAAGTTGATTTGGGGGTTTTTTGGTGGCAATTGGAGGGAGTGCAATTCAGGGTGCGGGGATTGAGCTCAGGTTTTGCAGGTGGGTCTTTGGGGCAAGGTAGGAGTTTGTGCTGATGCCTCTAGCTGAGATGGATGATCAAGGAGGAAAGAGGAGAAGCTAAAGAGGGCAAACAATGACTTTGAATCCTCTTTAGACAGTGGAAAACATAAACATTAAACAAATTTGAAAGCTGAGCATGACATGCATGAATTCAAACTTTATCACTTCATTTGTTTAATAAGCCACAGTAAAGAAAGATATGGAACACAAAAACACACTTAAAATTACAATAAGAGAACACACCATCAACACAAGAGTCCACAAGAATCCCAATGATGTCTGCAAAACCCTGGTCTTCCTTTTCCTCAAATTGCAGAGATACAAGTGAAATATACAATAGGAGCTTCTCCCTCAAGAGTCCAACCATGAAAATGAGTAAGAGAAAGCATAATATAGAAGATCTAACTCCTTTCCCCACCTCTAGGGGTCGAGCTCAGCTTCCTAGGAGCTGTTTTAACTAATTCCAAACTAAGCTAATAATAGGCAGTCAAAACAACTTGCCTCTAAAACTTAGGAAACCTATCCATGCATTAAATATTTACCATTTACATCAAGGAAACTTCTAGAAGTGTTCAAGGAGAGTAAAAGTATCTAAGTGCCATGAAAATTACACAAAAATCCATCATTTACATGCCTCAAAAGTCAACCAAAGTAAAAACAGTGTTTTGCTAGCCGAACTGGTCAAAACAATGAAATTTCCCTGAGTGGTCGCGCCCCTCACTTTGACTGGTCGTGCGCATTGACAGCTCTGTTTGAGGGCCTTCCCGGTGTCCAAATCAGGTGCAAGATAGCTCATTGGAAAGGTCTGTGAGTCTACTTTCCAACCCCACCAGAATTTTTGAATTTGGAGATGATTTGACCCCTAAAAAGTTATTTCTCCCAAGACAGCTTTCTGCAACTCAAAAAAGGGGCAGAAAGTCAAAATTTGCATGTATTTTGAGCTTTTGGGAGCCCAAATCTTCATAAAATATGAAACCCATCCATAGGCAAGTGTATTTTTGCATGAAAACTCCAAAAATGTAGAGTTTTCCCCGTTCTGAGCTGTCCCCATGATTGGTCGCGCACGGGGTGAGACCACTCAAATGACCAAAACCTGTAAAATTCTCAAAAATGCCAAAAATGCCTCAAAACTCTCAAAATTTCTTGGGTTTGCTGCTAGGAGGAGGCTAATGAGTATCTTGGTGAGTGAGAGAGGCCTCAGCCAAGATACGGAGCGGGTTGGTCTTCTTCCTCCCTTTG
>APFE030385717.1:96076-135350 GCA_000404065.3 Pinus taeda
GAAAGTCAAATTTTGCATGTTTTTTTACTTTCTGGAGGCCCAAAACTTCACCAAATCTCTAGTCCATTGATGAGAATGTGTAACTTTGCATGCAAAATATGGAAATGCTAAGTTTTTGCAAAATGGAGTTGCCGGGATGAAGGGTCTCACGGGGGGTGAGACCCGTTAATGGGAAAAACCTCTGTTTGGCACCAAAAATTCACAAATGACAAAATTTTCTCCAAATTTCTTGAAATTTGGGCTTGGATTCCCCAATCAAGTACCATGCTCATTCAAAGAGGCTTTGGCCAAAATTTGGAGTGGATCAGGCGTTTTCCTTCGTTTTTGTGTTTTGGCCAACCGTCCTTGGAGCACATTCATTCTTGCCGGTATTTTTGACATTTCTTTAAAAATATGACACCGGTGCAAAAAATTAAGGAGGTTTTTCTTCTTTGGCATGTTGTGGACAAAAACCTCTCTCAGTTTCCAAAAATTCATCTTTGATTGATCTGAAACATCATTTGAGTGAGACTTGTCCCGATGTGTAAAACAAGGAATTTTGTCGAAATGGAGCGAAATGAAGAGGATAGGGGGCTTCTAAATTCTTGGGGAAATTTTTGGGAGTAGGGAGGGATGTTAGGAAGCAGGGGAAAGTGGAATATTAGAGATTGAGTGAGGGGAAGGGGTCCAAAAGGGCAAAACACAGGCCAAACCTAGAAAATTGCCAGGTTGTAGCAAGAAACTAGGGTTTGTGCAAAAATGAGGATTTTGGGGGATCTGAGTGTTTGGAAAAGTGCTTGATAAGGTAATTAGGATAGGGGAAGGGTATGAAATAAGAAACAAGTTTTGCCGATGATTTGACATCAAGAGAAAATGGCTTCAAAACCCTAGGAGAGGGAAATGACCTTGCCTGGCGCACTGAGCTGAACAAGACGTAAAATGACTCATTAGACCTGAATGATAATGAAAACCCTATGAATGATGATAGACTCAGCTAAATGATGACATAGACCGCCATTTGGACAACTTTAGAAGGACTGAAAGCAAACCCTAGACCTAATGCCTAGTGACCAAAGTTTGCTTGAAAACTCTTTGAAATGACAAAATTTGACCTTGACACTTCAAAATAACTTTGTAAGAGCATGTTTGATCACTGGAGGAAGGCTGGAAAGACTGACACTAACAGTATTAATGTAGGAAGGTAGACCATTGGCCTTCACCAACCAACAATTGAGTGGAAAACATCTAAGTCAATCTACCTATGAGAAAGAAATGATGGCCATCTTACATGCCATAGTCACCTGGAGGCCATACTTGTTGGGGCGACATTTTCAAATCCGCACATATCATCAAAGCCTAAAATATTTCTTGGAGCAAGGTCTATCATTGCCACAACAAAATAAATGGCTGGATAAAATTTTGGGATATGATAATGAGATAATTTACAAGAAAGCGCGTGACAATGTAGTAGTTGATGCTTTATCACACCAATTTGAGGATGAAATCACCTTGCTATCAATCTCTCTACCCATACCAGATTAGATTGATGAGGCCCGCAAGGATTGGTTCTCACACCCCTCTCTCCCAAATATTAATATTTTCAGAGAAGATCCTAATTACTTAGCCGACTACTCTTGGAAGGATGATATTCTTCGCTATAAGGATAAAGAGTTATAGCACTGACATCCACCCTCAAAACCCGCATTTTGATAGATTTTCACTCATCTACATCTGCCGACATTCAGGCTTTCAAAAGACTTATGCTTACGCTCGAGGCTCTTTCTTTTGGTCTGGCATGAAAAACAACATTCTTACTTTTGTAGCTGAATGTGACGTGTGTCAACGCAACAAAGGAGAAACAATCAAGTTACCAGGAACCTTACTACCATTTCCACTCCTTGCCTCTGTCTGGATGAATGTTTCCATGGATTTCATCACTGGTCTCCCAAAGTTGTGCAACAAATCCGTCATCATGGTGGTTGTGGACAAAATTTCTAAATATGCTCATTTTTGCGCTCTACCCCACCCATTTACCCCCACTTTGGTGGCTCAAGTTTTCTTGGACCAAATCTTCAAACTGCATGGCATGTCGAATTCCATTGTGTTTGATCACGACCCCACTTTCACCAGCAAATTTTGGCAAGAAATTTTCGAGCTACAAGGCACGCAACTCCAACTAAGTACCGCCTATCATCCCCAAACCGATGGTCAAACAAAAGTAGTCAACAAATGTTTGGAGACATATCTAAGGTGCTTCACTTCAAAAACGCAACATCAATGGGTACAGTGATTACCTTTAGCTAAATGGTGGTATAATGCTAACTATCATGAAGCCACCAAGATGACTCCATACGAGGGAGTTTATGACCAACTCCCACCTTCACCTATTTCCTATATCCCTGGATGCTCTAAGGTGCAGGCAGTTGATCAACTATTATAGAACCGTGCCACCATATTATCTCATCTCAAAGATAATCTATGTCAAGCTCAGAATTGCATGAAGCAACAAACATACCAACATCGTTCCGAGTGCACATTTCAAGAAGGGGATCAGGTCTTCCTGCGACTGCAACCATATAAGAAAACATATCTCAAAGAAAAAGGCTGCCAGAAACTCACAACAAAATTCTATGGGCTTTATCAAATACTTCAACGCATAGGAGAAATCACCTCCAAACTAGCCTTGTCACCCACTTCAGAAATCCATCCGGTCTTCCATGTATCACGCCTAAAGAAAGTGGTGGGAAACAATTGCACAATTCAAACAAGTCTACTCAAATTGGATGAGGAAGGCTCACTTTGGCTTCAACCAGAACAAGCCCTTGATACTCGTGAAAGACATCTCCGTGACCGCATAATGCAGGAAGTCCTTATCAAGTGGAAAGACACCTCTCCAGAAGATGCGACCTGGGAACAACCACTATTCTTCAACAATTTCCGCAACTTCAACCTTGAGGACAAGGTTGCTTTTGTTGGGGAAGGACGTGTTAGGGTCCAAACCTAACCCCTTTATTTATGTAATAAGCCCAATGGGTCGTGCCATAGTCATGGTTAGTTAGAGAATCAATAAAGGCCGCATTAATAATTGTAAATGGTTGACCCACATTAGAGAAAAGGGACCAAAATTAGTTTTAAACGGGCCATAGTTAATAAATAAAGTGGTTAACCCATGTTATGCAAGGGACCAATAGTAGTTAGGGTTTTGGATGTCATTTAGCTATAAATAGTCTTTGTTAGTATGGGAAAGGTCATCGAGTCTTATTGTAATCGAACTCTGCTCTGCTGGAGGTTGCCTCTTGAAGAGGCAAGTGAACATTGATTTTGTTTTTGAATAATAAAATACTTTGCAGTTTTTCTCATTTCATTCTGTGTTCTGGGTTATATTTCTTCACATTTATGTAATTTTGGAATTTTTCGCAAGTCAAGAGCATAACATGGTGAGTGCACGATTTTAGATAAGTCTCTAAGAAGACAACTGATAGCAAAAGTTTAGATGACAAGAAATAAGATGTTCCCCTAAAGTTAAAACCAGATTTGAAGGAAGAAGGTGCCCAAGCACAACTATCAATGAGTTCACAAGAGGATGAAAGAAAAGTTATAGCTGTCACACAAGTAAACTTTCAAGCAGAGGACAAAGATGAAATTTTTTTATGGCATTTGAGATTTGTTCATCTCAACTTTGGAGGTTTGAATTTGCTGCATAGGAAAGGCATGGTGAAGGGATTACCACTCATAGAAAAAATGAAAAGCCTATGTGAAGGATGCATCTTAGGCAAACAACATAGAGAGACATTTCCAGCAGGAAATTCAATAAGGGAAAAAGGAGCATTGGAGATTGTCCATTTAGACTTATGTGGACCAATGCAAACACCATCTATTGGTGGCAGCTATTATTTTTTGAGTTTCACAGATGATTATACAAGGAAGACATGGGTCTACTTCCTAAAATAGGAAAGTGATTTTTTTGAGCACTTCTGCCCATACAAAGCTCTTGTTGAGAAGCAAAGTGGACACTACATCAAAGTCTTGAGGATTGACAGAGGTGGCGAATACATCTCAAATGACTTCCTACATTTTTGCAGGGAGCATGGATTTCACAAGTAATTTACAACAAGGTATACACCTCAACAAAATGGAGTCGCAGAAAGGAAAAATAGGACCATTATGGAAATGGAAAGGAGTATGTTGAAGGCAAAGCATTTGCTAAATGATTATTAGACTGAAGCTGTCACTTGTGCAAAATATATCATTAATAGGTGTCCAACCAAAAGTGTCAAGAATATCATTATGTTAATAAATTATATATTACAGAGCAATGGAACACATAAAATATATTGCAGAAATATAAACATAGAAAACACATAAAATAAGAGAGACACATATATACTTGGTTCACCCAATTTGGGCTACATCCACGGAGAAATAGCCAGTCCTTCCTTTTATATTATCCAACAAAGTGAAGAGATACAACCTACAACAAATCCATTGTAATTCCCTCTTCGCTCTCACACAATCTCCTCTCTCTTTCTCACTCAGAATACAGATCTACATAGATGCAATACAAGTCCCTCATATATAGCGAGGGGTTGCCTTCTAGGGCAAAAAACCCTAAATTAAACATAACTTCTATCTTCAGATCTCCGCCTAATGAACGATTCAGATTGACTACGAAATTACAACATTTTACAGGGCAATTTTACATCTATTTTTAGCTTCGGGGGTGCTACCCCTGATCCCTCGCCGGGGGAGGGGGGGGGGTCCTAAAGATCGCTGCCCCCCCTCCTGGACCCCCCCTTGTAGCATAAATATTACGGGATTTCAAACTGGGGTCCAATGGGGTGATACCTCTGAATAAAGAAGATAATCAGGCTCCACACCCAACACGTTCCTGAAGAGGCATGGAGTGGAAGAAAGCATAATGTCACTCACATGAGAGTGTTCAGATGTGTGGCTTATGCACATGTCCCAATTGAGTTAAGGAATAATTTGGACAACAAGGGAGATAAATTCATATTTGTTGGATATAATGATGATTCCAAGACATACAAGTTCTACAATCCATCAACCAAGAAGGTCATAAGCAACAGAGATGTGCAGTTCATAGAAGAGGAAGCATGGGATGGAAGTTCAGAGAAGGAAATCAATGTGAAAACACGTATATCATAGGAATACAAAGAGGAATTGATCGCAACAAGTAATTCCTCAACAATGGCTTCTCTTACTCCTATTCAAGCTCAACAAAGCAGTGAATAAGCGACACCGTCAACAAATAATAGGACAGTGTTGCGTAGTCAAGCGAGTACTACTACAAGCACACCTCAAAGACCCGCAATGTCATCTACCTCAAGCATAACATCAAGTGACATGTCAAGCCCATATTCTGCAAGCATAAGAAGACAAAAATTCAGAAATTTAAGTGAAATTTAAGAGCAAAATGAAGTTGATAGTGGTGTTGGTCTGAATTCCTTATTTGCATTGTTTTTTCATGTAGATGACCCAATCCATTTTGAGGATGTAGTCAAAGAAGAAAAATGGGCCACAAGAATGGAAGAAATAGAAAAGAATGACACATGGGAGTTAGTGGATCTTCCACAAGGAAAATAAGTCATTGGAGTGAAGTGGGTCTATAAGATCAAGAGCAACGTTGAAGGAAAGATTGAAAGGCATAAAGCAAGGCTAGCTGTCAAAGGATACAAGCGGAAACATGGAAGATATTATGCAGAGACATTTGCACCAATTGCAAGGATGGAGACAATTTGTACAATGTTGTCAATTGACGTGCAACATAAATGGAAAGTGTATCAAATGGACGAAAATCAACGTTCTTGAATGTAGTGCTGAAAGAGGAAGTATATGTTGTGCAACCACTTGGTTATGAGGTTGTTGACAGTTCTGGACCCGCCAACATTTAGGGGATCACCTCGACATGAAGTCCCAACTAAACCTCACACTGTTTTGTGTGGGAGTCCCATCCGGTATGATGGCCCGGTTGCCATTGTCTTAAAGATTTGCCTCAACTCTTGCTTGTCAACACAAGAGAGTGGTTCGATTTGTCTTCGAGAAGTGAGGTTCGCATGCCTGGTGAGTGTAAGTGTCACTTGTGTCAATGGTTTTTTCACTGTTGAGGGAGAGGGTGAGAGTGAGTTCCATGTTGATTGGGAGCAGTCGCAACATTGCTAGGAACACACAACACAATAGGACATGCACGTCTTCCAGCAGAGCAGTCCACACAGATGTGTTAGTCTCAACATACAAGGTAAGATAACACATAAAACACTCACGGATCAGTCCGAATGAGTGCAATGGTTGTTACAACAAGCTTCATGTGAAAGGTCTGTCTGATGTCCAGAAGAGCAGTCTACACGGGCGCGACAACATTAACAACATATACAATACATTTCCATTAATAGATTATGCATTACAACAAATGAAGAAGTTCAGATGTAGAACATAGGTTAAAGCAACATGCATTACAAGTGTTAAAGATCAGTCTTAAAACATATAAAATACATGTGTGCAAACGTGTTGGCCTGTTAGCAGGCTTTTGAATTAAGCGAAAGTTCCAAGACACATTGTTACACCATACATCACTAACCCCGAGTGCAAGGTGTTGGATCCACTACTTACTCCTCAAAGAAAAGATTATAGACTCTCTTGGCTATGTGGGAGGAGTTGAGGTGAAAAGTCCTTTTCATGTACAAATGAGGGGGTATTTATAGCCAAGGGTGAAACTGACCCTTGTGGTTGTTCGACTACCCTCATGACCATTTGAATTCCATGACTTTTCGACTTACATGACTCTTTGTTCAACAAGTGGGTCTCTTGGATTTCCACGTTACATCACATTGGTTGACAACAAACCGATAGTGGAGATGTGGGCGACATGACTCATGACGTGACTCAACATGACTTGACATGACAATGCTGGTACATTCACGCTGCTGCAGGAGTGCATGTCGAGCTATAGTGCTGCTGGGTGATGGATGTCTTCATGGTGTATCATAGCTTCACCTCCTCATGGAGAGGTGTGAGGAGTCTTTGATGGTCCCTGGTTCGCTTGATGAAGATTTAGCATGTTGTTCCTTGCTTACATGTTGGAAGGCTTGACAGGCTCATTTGTTTGCGAAGGAGCATGTTCGTCACGTTCGTCTGCTTCACATTCTTCATTCGTTCATCCATTGGTGGACCTGTCCTTCTGCATGTGCTCCCTTCGTTCATCCCATTCGTCATCTTGCCATGTTTATTGGTGTACCTATACCTACAGTCGCTCATGACGAGACGACATCAAATCCAAAACCTCCTAGTCTACCATGACACATGATCATTTCGGATGCAACTGACTGGGAGAGGCAGCAAGGCTGTGATGCTGGATGATAGCTCCAGGCACTATTGATGAAAATCGTGCAAGAGTCACTGAGTGATGGAGATGGGCAATCTGAATCGACAATGACTGTTTGCAAGGTCTGGTTTCGCTGGGAGGCAAAATTGCACAAATTTTGGGAGGAACAGTCTGGGTTGCTGGAAGGCAAGGCAGGAATGCTCTACGTCTTGTTTAGAATGAATAGGCAGGAGGGCTAGACAGCCAAATTTGTGCAATTTTCCAGAGGAACGGGTTGGGATGCATGAAGGGTCAGCAGGTAGGGATTCCGCAGTTTTTCTGGGGAACTCCCTAGGAGATTGGCAGCCAAAACTGCACAATTCCCAAAGGGAACTGGCAGTTGGCTATTAAAGGCTACTGGCAAGGGAAAATGCACTAAGGCTGGGAGGCCGACCTGCTGATCATCTCTCTACAATTTCTGAGCTGAGCTGACTGATGGGTAGTGGAAGGCTTGCTCATGAACACTGTGATATTTCTGAAATGAATAGTTGGTTCACTGTCGGGATGACGGATTGGGGAAACTGCACAATTTTATGAGGGAGACGGGGATGGGAACTTGGTGTCTGTCTGACTTGTCTGCGCAATTTTTTCAGTCAATTGAGCAAGTGAAGTCAGTGGCCTCTGTGCAATTTTTGAGGGGACTCAGTCTCGAGGTGAGTGCCAGGTCTGATAGTCCGGGTGGCCAGCATGAGAGTTAGTTGGATTGTTTGCAGGCAGCGTAGCTTGAAAAGACCAGATTGGTGCTTTCAACATTCGATCGAGTCAATGGTAGGGTGATGGTTCGGCTGTCCGAGGGGAGTTTGGTCGTCAAAACCTTTAGCAAAAATGGCTAAGTGTATGAAAAATCGAAAGATTCATAGGTGAGCATACGAACACACACTCGAACGACTTGACGACGAAACGACCAAACCATCCAGATACACATGCTCAACATGACTGATCGACGGTGTAAGTGACAAGTGCGACACTCGTGATTGAACATTCATTGATCAAGAAGATGCTTGCGTGATAGTGAATGTGACTCCATGTGTGAGTATGACAAATGCTTTCAGAACACAACAAGCACATACAAAGCGAAGACTTTGAGCATAACCAGAACATGGTCGCAAGCATGACTTAGACATCAGCATGCAGAGACTTGAATGCAATGAACAAGCAAGGCGGATGTAAAGACTCACACGAGCTCACGGAGTGAACCTGAGTGTGTACAATCATTAAGTGAAACTCTTCAAGGGAGGCTCCGAAATTGGTGTAGGCCAAAATTTTGGAGGGTGGTTGTAGCTGCTACAACAGAGGTAGAAGGACAAGAAGACAAGGTGTATAGGTTGAGGAAAACTCTTTATGGACTAAAGCAAGCACCGTGTGCATGGTATAGCAGGATAGATGGTTACTTGATGGACAATGGCTTCGACAAATGTGATGATGAGCCTACTCTCTACATCAAAGAGAGTGATAATAAGCTTCTTATTGCTATTTAATATGTATAGGATTTGATTTTTACAGGGAGTGATGATATCCTCATTGTTGATTTCAAAGAAGTCATAGAAAGTGAGTTTGAAATGACTGAATTAGGGTTGTTAAGATATTTTTTGGGCATAGAAGTGAAGCAAACAGAAAATGGTATTTTTATTTCCCAAGCAAAGTATGTAGCAAACATTTTGAAGAGGTTTAATATGCAAAAACATAAGCCCACACCAACTCCAACTGTCATGGGGTTGAAATTGAGCAAAGAAGATTGCAACAACAATTTCAATCCCACATTATACAAAAGTATGGTGGGTAGCTTGATGTATTTGACAACAACTAGGCCTAATATAATGTATGCAGTGAGTTTGGTGTCAAGGTTCATGGAGACACCCAAGGAGACACATTGGCAAGCAGCCAAAATTATCTTAAGGTATGTCAATGGGACAAAGGAGTATGGTATTTTGTACGCTGCGACAAATGATTTTAGGTTGGTTGGTTACACTGGCAATGATTGGGCAGGAAGTGTTGATGATAGAAAAAGCACATCCTAATATGTTTTTCATTTAGGTTCGGGAGCCATTTCATGGGCCTCCAAGAAGCAACCGATAGTGTCATTGTGAACAATAGAAGCTGAATTTTTTGCCGCAACAACAACAACGTGTCAAGGAGTTTGGATGAGAAAATTTTTGAGGGATTTATTCCACGAAAAAGAGGGAACAAAAACCATTTACTGTGACAATAATTCTGCAATTGCACTATCAAAGTTTTTTTTTTCACAAGAGGATTAAGAACATTGATGCTGTTAACACTCCTTAGTGTCCCAAGGCTGAGAAAGGAGACCGATGGAGGTAACCTCAAACCAACTTTGGATCTGGCAGCTAGCCCTACCAAATCAGAGTGGGCTCTCTCTATAACCTCACAGCTAATGAGTGATTGGAGAGGAAGATAAATCTTAGGCTAGATATTCAAAGGTCATTATCGTTTGATTTTAGGGTTTGCTAGATGAAGCTCATAGATCTAGGAACTAGGCTAGGGTTTCAAACGATCAATTGCAAAAGTATAATGGGGCAAGGTAGGTATGATTAGTGACAAAAGTAGGTTGTTATTTTGGTATAGGGATGAAAATATAGAGGATTAGAATGAGCACGTAACCATGAATTCACTCATCAGAAGAAATAGAACACTGGCATGAAAATCTCATCAAAACATAACATATAACTTATGAATTTTGTTAAACACCTATGAGATGATCACAAGAAATCATAGATATGGTAATAAGGAGAAATATATATTCAATTTTATGATAAAATAGAGGAAAAACACTGTCACAAAAGCATACCACAAGAATCCCAAGATAATAGCTGCAATTACCTGTTGTATTACTGCAAAAAAGTGTACACTAGCTCCCAACTATGATTATCAAACATCCAAGCCTCTCTATGAATTAGATCAGGCTACGCATACACCAAAAACCACATTTTCCCTTCTCAAGGGTCGAATCCATCGTGATAGGAAATGTTTATAACAATCTCTCTAACCAAACCTAAAACTAGGGAGGTTAGAAACCAACTCCATGTTTAGACTAACTGACTTAGTTTGACTTTGAAAGCATTAATTACAATAAAATTCACTCTTACCATCCATAGAAAAATTAATTACATCATTTAGAATTATCTCAAGACTAATTACATCAAGAAAAATCAACTCTTGACCATGAAAACTTCGAAAATAGGATTCTCCACAGAATCACAACGAAATGTGCAGAAATGTAGTGAATTTTGGCAAGATGTTTTGGAGGCCTTCCCGGAGGAGTTTTGGGCTGAAAATGGTGTCGTTGGAAAGATGGGGATGTCTACTAGGCCTTTAAATATTCAAGTCTACAAAAAATACTCTTCAAGACCACTTAAAACTCAATTTTCCACAACTACTCCGGAAGCGCAGCGTGAGGTCCAAAAGGTGGTAGAAACATGAAAATTAGATAGTTTTTTTGACTTTTTTCTCCCAAACTATGAGCTGAAATGAAAAATAAAGTTGATATATGTGATGTAGGGACCAAGATATTTCCATACATGTAATCCATTTGTCATTTGGAGGCCTTGAGAAAAAGCACAACGTGGCCACGCTGCACTTCTGCAGGGTCGAATGTCTGGGATTTATGCAAACATAGGGATCAAATATGGAGAAATATATCTCTAACAACATAGCATTTTACCAAAATGGCAGTGGTTTTTGTAGATACAGTTGTTTTGAAGAAAAACCTCGGTTTTCAAAAATACTTTCCTATTTGTTCATAATCCAAGTTTTAAGTTGGTAACTAAAAACACAACGAAAAATTGCAGAAGTGCAACTTGTGGTTTGGAGAGTGCTTTGGAGGCCTTCATGGATGGTTTAGATGCTAAAAAAGGTATGGTTGGAAAAATTATTATGTATACTACACAATAGAGTCATCAAGCACTGCAAACACCTGCTCCAAACCCCTAAAAACTGACTTGAAGTCAAGTTTTCCAGACTTCAACAACTCTCTTGTAGCAATTGTATTTTAGGAATTTCTCTCAAATCATAATACCCGTGTATAAATTGAAGAAGGTTTTTCTTCTTTGGTATATTATTGTTTTTTTTTTTCACTTTTGTAAAATTCATCTTCATTACTTCAGAAACGGATTTTGAAGTAAGACTGTCCCTGTGTGCAGCAAATGACCTCAAAACCCTAAAAATCATGCCCATTACCTCTGTTGATACCATGAAGTCCATCCCTGCTATGGTGGTCTTATCTCTCTTGAAATTTGTAGCAAAAAAGGGTGGTCAATTTAGCATGGAAACCTACCTCCTGAATTCTTTTACAAAACCCTAGGCAACTAGCATCTTCAAATAATTTCTTCATGTATGATGAAACATTGATCTCTTTGATGTTGGATGGCTCAAATTTGGATACAAGACCTCCGTTATTGTATTTCTTTTTCTCACTATCCATGGTTTCAGTTTGCATGATAGAAACCCTAGGTTTGGTAGGAGGAAAGGGTAGGTTAGTATTGGGAAAGCAAGGGAAAATGGGACAACTAGTTTAGGAAAGGGAATGGAGGGCATAGGGATTAGTGAAATTTGTGGGAAAATTCTAGGATGTGGGGATAACTATTAGGGAGACTTGGGAGGTGGAATCACTTGAAATGAGTCCTAGCCTAGGATTTCTGCAAAAGCACAGGGTAGACTTAGGGTTTTAGGGAAAATGAGGGGAAATGAAGGGAATGGGTATGGGAAATAGTTGGGAGAGGTAGATAAGGTATGTATGGGGGTGATAAAGCAGAAAAGATAGGGTTTTTCTCATCGAAACCAACCAAATACCAAAGGAAACCAAAAGCACAACAAAAACTCTCGGAGAGGGATTTTCACCATTTACTGAAGATAATTAACTGAATAAGAGTTGATGAGAGGCCACTTACTTCATTGGGAATCTTTGGAACTTGTTTGATGCTGATTTGACCTTTTCAATGCTTTGATTTGCCTCCTTTTCCAAAAGCGCAATGAAGGTGCCAGAAACGCAACGAAACTGCTAGAAGCGCAACGAAGCTAGGTAAGAAAGGGTTTTAATGAGGAATTTTGATGCTTTGGTGGCTAGGATGAAGCTCGATGATGGCAAGGTGCTCAATGAAGATGAAATGAGGGATTATAATGCTTGGGTGGTCTTCTTATAGCTCAAAAGTTGATTTTTTTGCTTAGGTCATGGAGTGACATCACATGTCTTTTTGAGAAATGAAATGATAGGATAGTTTACTGCAACTTTGTAACTTAATTAGGCAAAGTTATAGCTTATGAGTGGTACATGTACCTTTTAAATCTTTTCAAAACACCTTTCCCTAATTATTAACTCCCTTGATGATGACTATGGTGGTGACATGGCCTAATGATGACACCAAATGCATATGTAAGACCATGATTAAAGACCTTTGAACCTTTGTAGTATGCATGATAATGATATGATGACCAAGGCACTCTTCTGGTAACCTATCACAAGGAGTGATGACAAGACCATGACAACATTCTATGACCATGAGCATGGAGGGAGTAGTAATAAGATCTAGACAGTGACCAATGATCAAATTTTATTTGAAAATATAAAAATTTGACCTAATGAGCCTATCAACCACATGGAAAGAGTACATTTGATCATTGGTGACTCATAGACACTAACATATGCTAAATATCATTTTATTAGAAAATTGAATAAGAATGGTGAAATTGTGTTGCAACACTGTAGGTCAAGAACATCTTCACAAAGCCATTGGAATGTGAAAAATTTGTTTATCTTAGAGATTGTTTGGGAATTGTAATGGAAATAGTTGTGATTAAGGGGGAGTGTTGGAAAATTAATCCCAAATAAACTGACAATAGTCATACCTGTGGTACATGTGTAAATCAACCAAGTAATTTTTGCAGGTTGCTGATTTTTTTCTTACAAGCTCAAGGGAATTAAAAGAAGTTCTGAGTGGGAGTAAAAATTCCAAATTCCACAACACATCAGGTAATTAAGAGCAAATGATCATTTAATGCAAGGTTAGTAAAACACATGGTCAAACTTCTATTCCGTAACTATTATTGTATTTTGCAACATGTGCCCGCTCAGAGAAATTATGTTTTAGTACAATCGCCCATCCTAAGTTTTAAATGTTTTGTTCGGTCATGAATTATTATGTTAAAACTTGTATCTTTGAATATACATGGGTAGACTTCTTTTGCTAAGTGGCAGAGGTAAGTCTGAGAGTTCAAGGTGAGAAAATTGTGGTGGGCGAGTGAAAACAAATTTGTTACGCAGTTTTATAGAGAGTTACTTTGTAATTCCTGGTGAAGTATAGTGAGAACTTTTGTTTTACTTAGGTGGAGGGGCAACCTCCATATGAATATATTTCATGTATTTGAAAAAATAATTTATAATATAATTTGTTGTTATATATTTATGGAAATTTCACTTCTAATTTTTACCACACAACCACTCTGTTTTACTCTGTTTGCTTTAAATTTTTGCTCCATTTTAATTGCGCAAATCAACTGTTTAATCTCCCCCAACTAAAGTCTAAAGAGAAACATCTCTGCCTGAATCTTTCATTTGTAAAAACATAGTTAAAGTAGCTTTCGGTAATGAAAATCAAGCACTAATATTTTAACCATAAATCCAATGCAAAGGGAAAATTGGGCTGCACACAAGGGCTTTCACAAAAGCTTGCTACAGTGCCGTGCGCTCCGCGTGCTATCCTTCTGTCACTTTCTCTGCTTTCTTGGCCTTGCTAAGTCTCTTTGATTGTCCTTGCGAACCAACTCCCGGTGAACTAGTGGTGAACTCAGTGTGAACCTAGTCAAATCTTTCAGGCTTTGCAACCTCAACAAACGACTACCTCGCCTAACAATGGCCTAGCCTCCCTTCGATTTTTTGGTGAACTCCTAACAAAATTCCTGTGAACTTCAAATGAAGATTGCAAGACAACTACTATCACAACAGACAATAAAATGTGCAGAAGTATTCAAATGCAGAATGGTGTACTCATATTATTTCAGAAATAGAGATGGATTATAGACTGAAGATTACAGAGAGAAATCTTTATCAGAGATTGACTATCATTGCATTTATCAGAATTTATGCTCTTCGCAAGGAAGAAGCAATACCGAAGGCTGCCTGACAACTAATAGACTTTGCCTTAGATCATACAGACACAACTCATATACAAACTTGACTAACTGCTAATAGATCTTGCCACTTTAGGTTCTTACCAATGCCGAGCACATTGATACACAGGCTTATCAGATCTCTAAGACTCTCTAAAAACTCTAAAACACTCCAACGCTGAATGCCTCATGAATGAGCCTTACCCTCATTTTAAAGGAAATGAGAGGGGACAAGCATTCTTGTAGCTCATCGGACAGGTGGATGGAATCATTGCTTTCGGGTAACACTGAGGTGACATCCGCACAAAGATTCCAGTCCGGAAAATAAAATCCTACGGATAATATGCTGTTTATACTATTTACAAGGTGGATGCTTTTGATAAAAGCCCATGAGAAATTATTGTCAGAGATTTACAGTGTGGATTTTTATGTACAACAAAGCCCACAAGAAAAGCTGGCCACAATTAAGTCCTTGTGAATGGACAACATAATTACATTATGGATGCTTTTACGAATAAGCCCATGAGAACCATCAGAATACTTTGATTTTTGGGAATCTGTCCCTTTTATACATCAATTAGTCCCAGGCTGTGGTAAAGATTCGCCTGACAATCATGGGTTTTCCCAGCACTATTTGATGTTTGATCTTAGTTAGGATTAACCATTCATAATGACCTTTCATATATTCTTTTAAGGAATTGTTTATATCATGGAATGGTGTCCATTCATCGTACATTTCTTTAACAATTTTATATGGAGTATGAAAGCATTCTCCGATATTGTGCTCAAAACATATGTCAAAATGCTGTCTGCAAAAGCTTTCATGATAAATTGGGTCCATGGCAATTCGATTGACCCCATAATCAATCCACCACTGTTGAAACAATCAGCTTGTTGGTTTCTCTGGAATGATGCAATTGTACTAAACTTGAGTTTAGTATAATGCGTTTCTTCTTTGTCATCTACATTGAGAAAGTCCCACCACAGCTTTTTATATCCTGCAAAATCATAAACAGTGTCAGGAAAAATAATCTTTGGGTCTCCCTTAGGCCATGTGGCTGCATTATGAGTTCGTCAGGACCATGATAAATTTTTGGTACGATGTATGCAGAAATATTTCTCATATATTCCACTACGGGCTCCTCCGTGGTACCAGATGCTAGGTATATCATAGAAATCTTGCTGTAAAGCTACTTCTGCATATCTGGCTTCTCTTTTTGCACGTTCATATATTTTATCATGTATCCATTTGTTGCCTTTTGGATACACTTTCCTTTCTGGTACAAGATGCTGTATATCTGTATGTGGCTGTAGATTAGCATCAAGTAATTTTGTATTCCTTAGTTGCCAAGTGGGTTTCCAATTTTTCTTATATTCTTCCCAGTCTTGGTTATCAGGAATAGTCCGAAGGACTTCTTGCTTTTGTGATTGGTCCCACTCTCTGACAATGATCATAATATGATCCTGTGGCTGGATGTATTCCCGACTGAGAAAGTCTGGAAGACTGTTCTGCTCTCCCTTTATATGTTCAACCTGAAAATCAAAATTAGCAAAGAGTGCTTGCCATCTAGCAAACTTTGCCTCTTTGGGCTTTTTGATGTCCTTTGTTAAAAATTTATGAAGTGCGGAAGCATCAGTTCTTAATAAGAATTGTTTATTTATTAAGTAGACATCAAATTTGCTGATGCAGTTCCATGCAGCCTTGACTTCTTTCTCTATCGTGGAATAGTTTTGCTCAGCCGGATTCCAAGTCCCAGATGCAAACTGAACAACTTGTTCAAAGTCACCAATTTTCTGCTTTAAAATTCCTCCCCATCCAATATTACTTGCATCTGCTTCCACAATTTTGAAGGCATTATCATCAACAACATATAATATGGGAAGAGTTTTTACCTTGGCCTTAATATTTTGGACAGCTTTGGTATGAGCTTCTGTCCATTCTGGAGGATTCTTCTTGAGCCATTTATTCAACACGCTCCTGTCACTGGCACAATCTTGATAAAAATTGCTAACGTAATTCAAACATCCCAAGAATCTTTGCAGTTGATTCTTATCTGTGATAATATCAGGGAATCGGTCAGCAAATTCCAGTGCATGTTTTTGTAGAGCTATTTGGCCATTTGAAATGGTATGGACAAGAAACTTGATAGTAGTTTGAAAGACTCCTATCTTCTTTTTGCTTAAAACAAGACCATTATGCTTTACCAATTGCTTAAATGTGTGAACATGTTTAAAATGATCTTGGATGTTCTTTGAAAAGATTAAAACATCATCAATATAAACTATGAGCCAATCAAAGTATGGCTTGAATATCTTGTCCATCATCTTCTGGAACTTTGATGGTGCATTCTTCACACCAAAAGGCATGACATTCCACTCATAATGTCCTATTGGAATACTGAAAGCAGTCTTGAACTTGTCTTTCTCTGCAATAGCAACTTGCCAGAAACCTGCTTTTAAGTCAAACTTAGAGAAAATCTTAGCTCCAACAATCCTGCTGATTAAATCTCCTTTATACGGAATGGGATAAGTATCATCAGCAAGGACAAAGTTCAGAGGTTTGAAGTTTATTACCAATCTGGGTATTCCTCTGATTTGTTCGGCTCTCTTATTGACATAGAACCCATAATAATTGCAGGGACTGTTGGATTCTCTGATAAGCTTTCTTTGTAAAAGCTGCTTGATTTCTTATTCACATAGCTTTCTGTATTGTTGATTCATGGGGATGGCTCTGATTTTGCAAGGCTTTCCTGTGTAGCCTTGTTTGTAAGGAAGCTCCACTGTATGCTGCTTTCTGTGCCAAAATGCATTTGGCTCTTTAGAACAGCATATGTCTTCAATCTTCTTCTTTAATTCCTTAATTTTTCTTTTGACCCGAGGATTCTTCAGCTGGTCTTCTACCTTGAGTGTGCTTTTCAAATCTTTAAGGTCTGTTAATCTGGCTTTTGCTTTGTCCAAATTTTGGACAGTCTACACCATGGTAGAAACTCTAGGATTCAAGATATATGGCAACTCGACCCTTTTTGTTGTTCCTGCAGAGGTAGGAACAAATATGAAATATCCAGCTTTATTACCTTTCAATCTTGTTGACCCATGGGGTTCAATAGTTGCTAGGAATATATTTCCTAGGATACAGTCTACTGGAATATCTGCAACTGCAAACTTCAGATTAATGCAATGGTGCTCAAAGCAAATAGAAGCTTTTGGAACTTCATAATTGAGCGTCTTCTTGCCCAAGCCTACTACGATTCTTTCTGCAGAGATCCAGTATTTTGCTGGAATGACTTTTGTTTTTAGAATATTCACATCAGCTCTTGAATCAAGGAGTGTTGTGAGTTCAAACATCTCTCCTTTAATACAAATGTTTATTTTTACATGATGTTGCTGGTAAGAGATAGCTAGCAGCCTCATTTCTTGGAATCCATATATTGGATCGCTCTTCCCTTCAATGATTTCAACATTTGAGTTTGTGGAATGTTTTGTAGTATCCCAATGGATTTCTTCTCCTTCTGTAACACTTTTTCCCTTTTTAATTTCAGAAAGTTGAGTCTTTAGAGCAGAGATTTCTAATTTAATATTGTAAATTTCTCTACTCACTTCCCCTAAGGTGAGGGAACACACCTTATCAAGTTTCTCTTGATGACTTTGAAAAGATCTAGTGTTTCTTTCAAATGAAGCATCAATGAACAATGGCTTCTTACCTGAGTTTCTGGAAGAGCTGGATCGGAGTTGATCCATGAATGCTTCAATCAACCTGGTCTTCATATCACCATCTTCCATCGGTCTGATTTGAGATAATATTTTTATCTCATCTTCTTCAATTGCAGCCATTAGAATTTTTTCTTTCTGAGGTTTGGAGAAGGTTTCCTCAGAACTTGAATCACTATATAACTCTGAATTAGACTCATAATGCATTTGATAGGCGTATTCTTCAGATTCGCCACAGGAACAAGATGTACTTTCAGAATATGAATTTCCTTGTATATGTGTCTATAACTCATCTTGAGATGATGAATCAAAAGAATCAAAAGATGATTCTTCAAATTGGTGTTGCTACAGTTGTTCTCTGATGACCATATTTTGGCATCATTCTGTTGTATGAGAATGCGAGCCACATTTCATGCATCTGATCTGTCCTTCTTGCTTGACTTGTTTTCCTCTTTGGACAACAACTTGGGATTTCTTTCCTCTATTCAGTTTGGATTCTTCCCCTTCTGGACACCTTGATGATGTATGCCCAGTCTTTCCACATAACCAACAGGTGATTTTATTCCAATTCTCCTGCTTTGAAGTGTGGAGATGAATGTTAGAAGGTTTATAATAATGTGTTCTAGGATCATACCTATAATAACCTTTTCTGACTTTGGAGGATCGGCCTTTAGATCGCTGAGAATACTTCTTACGATCTTTATAGCTTCTGAATTTCTACTTGTATTCTTTCTTGGCCCTTTTCTTTTCTTTCCTCCTTTTGACCAGGGGGTCATCAATTGTAAGTCCTTATCTGCTGCAGATGGACTTCTAATCTGGGAATTTTGAAAGTTTTTCCAAAGATTTGTTAATTTTGGAACTTGTACAGAGACTTACCAGGGTCTTTGTAATGTGTGCATAGATTTCACCCCATGTGTAAGATTCAAATGGTAATTGGATGATTTCTTGCAGTTTGATGTATTCCACGAACCTAGATGGCAAAGCTGCAAGATAAACTTGTTTCCATAGCAGATTCTTTGAATCCTTTACTTCATATATCCACTGCATCCAATCTCTATGGAAATCTTCATACTAAGACATTTTGTGACATTTTAAATTCATAATAATGACCTCATTCTTATCAGCATCTTCAGTTTCGTTGCCACACCAATGTTCTAATATCATAGATGTCAAAGCACCTATCATATCATTGATGGTTGAGCCATCAAGATTGTGTATTACATCTCCATTTTCATCTTTGAACACCTCTGCTTCCATTGTTGCTAACAGCCTTGGAGATGATTCTGTCTCCCACCACCTGAGTAAAGTTCCTGCAAAACATTGGATAATAGTTTTGGAGGATTCAATTTCACTTTTTCCCCTCAAACACATAAGCTTGTATTCTATATACATTATATCAATCATATGTTGGATTTGACCAATGCTCAGATTATCAATATTCCATTCCCTATGTGAGTCTGGGAAGAAAGTATGTGTTTCAGGGAGTTTTCCTTTTCATGCTATATCAGGTGCAGGATATGTATTGAGCCTACTCTCAAGAGGTTCATATATGGGAAAAACCTGAGAATTAGACTCGTTTTCTTCTTTTTCTTCCTTAAACAAGGAAGCAATTGTAATATTTTATGTAGCCTCTAATTTTGATGTGGCTACTTCTTTTGGAAATAATGTTGGGAACCTGTTTACTGGCTTGACAAGATTCTGAATCTTTATATTTCTTTTATACAAAAAAGAAGTAGGAACTTGTTTCTCTGTTTTTGATAGACTGATTCTTTCAACTTTGTTAGTGAGACCAGATATCAGAGTTTTAGTAGTATCAAGATGATCTACTAATTTTTCTTCTACTCCTTCTATCTTAGATAAACATTCTTGAGCATATGAACGAACTACAAAGGAAGAATATTGTACATTATTAAGGTTTCTATTCACCTCATTTATTGACACTTGAACAGTGTCAAACTATTCTTTGATCTCTGCTGTTTTTGCAACATTTATTTCCAGACCTGTAATAGTTGTATTGGTCCATTTAAGTTGTTCACTTGCCTTCTAGATTCTCCCATCAATGCCTAAAGCATTATCATCCTTTTGCACTAAAGGAATGGATTTGGCTGCGTTCTGATTTTCCCCAATGATAATGACTTTGTGTGGAGGGAAAGTTGATGGGGTTTCTATTCTACCTCCATCTAGAGCAGTCCATGCATGTTTGACAAATGAGGATGAACCAGTTAGTACATGCATAGGGGAAACATTAATTTTCCATTTATAGAAAGAAATCCATGAGTTATTGCTCTCCATGTGATGTTTCCAATCTTCAGCCAAATCTTTCTTTTGTTCAGGAGTATGATTTCTGTCAAACTCTTATGCTTCTGGATTTGTAAACAAATCCCAATTTATCATGGCTTTCATCCATTTGGCAGGTGTTAGTCTCCTGCTGCAACAGGTTACTCATATTTCATGATTGACATTTTTACAGACCAAATATGTCATACTTTGCATGCCGCAATGCTCCATATTTTCTTAACAGTCTCCAAGCGAAGAAGGCTATTCAGAGTCCATCTAACTGCTCTCCAAATATTGAGAAGTTATTCCAGTGTTGTACAATTTTCAGTTGAAGGGAGGTCCAAACAGCTTAATCTTGGTCTCCCTAGGTTTCAATTTCCTGTTTTAGAATATAGAGAATGAAAATCTGTCCAAACAGTTTAATCTTGGCAGATTCTTAGATAGGTAGAGAATCAAAGGAGCCCAACTGCTTAATCTGGGCCCTTGGATGAAATAACGGTAGTTTGTAGATAGGAAAGCATAAAAAAGAAAAATTGAAATGATGGGCCTGCAAGTCTAAGTGCACCCAAACCAAAAGAAGAAAAAATGTTAGGTAAGTAGGCTGGGTAGGTAGTTGAAGTTGCAGAATTCTGATTGCTGATCAGTTCCAGGTTTTCAGGTGTCATTTCTACTCAGGACACAATCACCAGGCAATTCTATGAGAGAAACTCAAAAACAGGCATCACTAAATTCCTTTCTCCATCTCCCCCAAATCATTAACTAATCTCCCCAAAAGAGGTCAAGATCTGCTTGATACCTCTTAGTTCCACCATTTTCATATCATTAGCTTGGGTGAAGATATGCTTTACTCAAAGAAATTCCATATCCCCTCTATAAGATTCTATTCCCCCATTGCAGCCTAAGATTTCTGAAACTTACCGCTTTCTTACCATCTCCATATTAACTACTGACATTATTATTTAACTCCCTATATTTTCCCCTCCCCCTACTAAAACTATGTAAATAATCCCCCTATGTTAATATCCCTCCCCCTGGTTGAAAAATAACCATAAGTACCCCCGGGAATTGCTCAGTTTATCTGAAACTTGGCAAAAGCCCTCATGCTGCCCCTTCAAACCATCTTCTAAATACAATGGACTCCTTCCAGAGTATAAAATCCCTTTGTAGGACATCGGACCCCTTCTGAGGCCTCAAGCGCCCTGCTGACACACTGACCCACTCCTTCTGACCGCAATAGACCCCTTGCCGATTTCCTTAACACTCTGCAGATCCTAGAAAGCCAGATCGCATCGCCAGATACCATTATTTTCATCATGCCAGTTATGCGCCATCCGTCGTCACCCGATGCGATATTGCGATATCGGCGATCGGCCGTCGCAAGCGTCGCATGTCCAACTGAACCACCTTCCCGTTCCCCACCGACGCGATATTGCGATCGCATCGGAAAAATTCATCGCATCGCCTTAAAATGTGAGCACCCCACCATGTCACATCTGTACCAGGGACCCACCGCTGACGTTAGCAGGCTGACGTCACCCGCCGTACTGCTGACATCATGCTGACGTCAGTAGCCAAGAAACCGAAAATTCGCGCAGGAAGAAAAATCGCACTTCGGAGCTCTGGAACAAGAAACAGAGGCAGTTTTCGATGGTGCTTCACTACGGGAAATAGGCCGTTTCGGGGAATCTTTTGATTCCTTGGCCCGTTTTGCGCCGAAAAAGCCCGAAATCGCCCGATTTTTCCAAATTAATCCGGTTTAAAGACAGGAAAGGACCAGTGACAGAGATTAAAGTGTATCAGATCAAATCATCAGGGAAAAAGTGTGTCAAAGAGTATTAGCAGGCGGCGGAGATCATCAATGTAGTGGCAAAGAGTATCAGCGAAAGATCTTAACAACAGTCCAAAGCAGGTGAGCATTTAATACCTTCCAGCAAAGTCAGAGAAAGAGGGTGAAGCCACTTAAAACCCTCTAATCATGAATTATTGCACATTGAACTCACACCAGATCAGAACTACAGATCCCGAAGTACAGTCATTCCAGCAGTACCGCATCGATCCTCCAAGGGTCACATTGCACTCTTTTTGATTCAGTTACCTCTAGCGCAGCCCAAAGGACTTACCTGCATTTAATTCCAGCGACACTTAGGTTTTAGAAAAGCTTTTCCAGCAGACCTTTTAGGTCAATTGTAATAAATCACTTCTGATATTTTGCTTATATATACCACCCTGAAAGATAGGTTGAGGGGTTGGTGAGTGAGTCGAGGAAATTGCTTAATCTTTATCTCGACATTTTCTCCAAGCAGAGACCCACACTGTAACTGTTATATTTTCTATAATCAAAGACTGTTGAAGGCATGGATTTCGAAACTGTTTGATGTGTTTAGTTGGCTGAGGAGTGATTACGGAATTCCTGTGCTTCTACATGACTCAATAAGTCTTTCTCAACTCTGTGAATTTTCATGTTTTGTTTACCACCGTTCCGCTATCTAATTTGCAGAAAAGAAGAATAGCTTAGGATTTGTTTAACTACACCTTAAGCTCAATTTCTGCATTTTTTCATGTTTTCATCAGAAATAGTTATGAACATGTATACTTAAATGATATTGTTTACGCTGTTTCTTTCACATATGAATGAGAGTTTAGGAATTCTTAGCTGCTCCTAGATAATCATTCATCCATTTCTCCTCTTGTTCAGTATGATGAAATGATTCTCCTTTGCCTTTCATCTCTGATTGTCATTCCATCCTTTCAGTAGATTGATAATTGTATCATGTGTGGCTATCCCGCTCCTTAATCCTCTTGTCACCAAGAAAACACAACAACAACCTTAATCCATGACTCCATGCCCAATGGTTTGAAACTTATCACACCTTACCTTGCCTCTTTGCTTGAGATTTCTCCCTTCCATCCAAACACAAACAAAAAACCCCTGAGCCAAAAGCTAGCCTAAGATCATCAACAAAGTTGAATCATAAAGAGAGAGCCCTCTCTGATTTCAGGTGGGCTAGAACCTGCAATCCAAATACTGGTTTGTGGTTACCTCGGCCGTATCCCTAAACAGGAGCCTAGGGACAACCTGAGTGATAATAGCAGGTACTTCTGATTTCAGACATCCAAACATCAAAGTAAAGGATTTATGCATTTCCATGACTGAAGGTTTCTTGCAGTCAGTTGGAATAGGACCAAATCTACATGCTGGAATAACACCTTTTTCTTGCTCCAGATATCCCAAGCCATATTTTGGTTTAACAGGTCTCATTAGACTCATCATTTCTGTCAGTCTAGGGTCTTCTCCTTCAAGAGTTATTATCTCATGCATCATAAGGACATGGTCAGAATTTGACTCATGTGGGAAAGGAATATCAGCACATTTAGGATTGGGGAATGGATTAACAGAAGTAGAAGGAGGTGCTTCACCAGTTCTGGGATGGTGATTAATATGAATGACTGACTCAGCAAGCGTACTCAGGTTTACAACAGTTTGACATTCTGGACATGTAACTTCTAAGGAATGGAAGTTAACTATCTAGGAATATTCAAATAATGAAATATGTTTACAGTGGAAGTGGAACATGCGGTATCAACAATGGAAGGATCTTTATAGTACTTGGAGCTTTTACAAGCCTTTTCTATACCTCTGTAATTAATGGTTGATCTTCTAGGAAATAACAAAATTGCCGAAGACTGGTATTCTTTTATATCGAAAGAGGTTATTCTTTTTGGAATTTGAGGCTTTGGATTTGCTACTACCCAATGTTCACGGAAATTAAGGTCTTCCCACATAATAGTCTGGTGTTCTATTTTTTGATTCTTCAAATCTGTAAGGATGATAACACTAGAATTCGATTTTCGGCTGGGAGTATGTTTTATGGCTGGCCATAAAGTATTAGTATGTCTAAAACATCCTTTGAACTATATCACAATATTATGTCTTTTGTCTCTCATATCAAACCCTGAGGTTTGAATTTGCAATTGTAAGATATCTTTGATAGTCTCATCATAGACATAAACAGAAAAATTTGGATAACAGTCAAACTGGACAGGGCCATGCTACAAAGAAGCAAAAATGCCTCCGATTAAGGAATTAGTATACTTGTTGTGGGTTAGATCTCTGACAGTGGCCAACACAAAAGTATTTACCCCTTGATGGATTAAAGGTTGGATTCCAATTCTAATACATCCCAGATGCAGATATTGGGTATTTAATCTTTTAGCCTCACCTTACAAAGCTTTGGGATCCAATAGAGGAATGGTTTGAATATTATCAACATTTTCTTGGATCTGGCTAGTAGACTCTTTAATACTTATCCTAGTAACAACTTTCAAGTGAAACATAGACAAATCACTATATACTTCTAATGTAGAAATTGCAGGTAACTTCCAGTGAGCAGAGGGTTGAGGTTCTTTGTATTCAAGTTCAGCTTGGTTAAGGACTCTACTGGAACTTGACACAAACATATCTCTAAGAGGATTTTCTTCTACAGATAACTCTCTATCTTCTAATTCTCTGAAGGAAACAGATTTCCTGAATGGATCCATCTTTAATATGAGTATTTGATTTAGAATACCGACCTTATGAACCAGACGTTACTGGCTCTGATACCAATTCTCAGCAGGGCCTTTCACAAAAGCTTGCTACAGTGCTTTACAGTGCTTGCTACAATGTTCTGCTACAGTGTCACTGCTACAGTGCCACGCACTCCGCGCACTATCCTCCTGTTGCTTTCTCTGTTGTCTTGGCCTTGATGCGTCTCTTTGATTGTCTTTGCGAACCAACTCTTGGTGAACCAGTGGTGAACTCAGTGTGAAGCTACTCAAATCTTTCAGGGTTTGCGACCTCAACAAATGGCTACCTCGCCTAACAATGGTCTGGCCTCCCTTTGATTTTTTGGCTAACTCCTGACAAACTTCCTGAGAACATCGAATGAAGATTGCAAGACAAATACTACCACAGTAGACAATAAAATGTGTAGAGGTATTCAAATGCGGAATGGTGTACTCATATTATTTCAGAAACAGAGATGGATTACAGACTGAAGATTACAGAGAGAAATCTTTATCAGAGATTGACTCTCGTTGCATTTATCGGACTTTATGCTCTTCGCAAGGAAGAAGCAATACCAAACGTTGCCTGGCAACTGATAGACTCTGCCTTAGATCATACAGACACAACATAATCATATACAGACTTGACTAACTGCTAAGAGATCTGGCCACTTTAGGTTCTTACCAGTGCCGAGCACACTGATACGCAGGCTTCTTAGATCTATAAGACTCTCTAAAAACTCTAAAACACTCCAACTCCTAATGCCTCATGAATGAGCCTTACCCTCATTTTAAAGGAAATGAGATGGGACAAGCATTCTTGTAGCTCATTGGACAGGTGGATGGAATCATTGCTTTCGGGTAACACCGAGGTGACATCCGCACAAAGATTCCAGTCTGGAAAATTAAATCCTACGGTAATATGCTATTTATACTGTTTACAAGGTGGATGCTTTTGATAAAAGTCCATGGGAAATTATTGTCGGACATTTATAGTGTGGATGCTTTTGGTACAGCAAAGCCCACGAGAAAAGTTGGCCAAAATTAAGTCCTTGTGAATGGACAACATAATTACACTATGGATGCTTTTACGGATAAGCCCATGAGAACTGTCAGAATACTTTGATTTCTGGGAATCTGTCCCTTTTATACATCAATTTGTCCCAGGCTTTGGTAAAGATTTGCTTGACAATCATGGGTTTTCCCAACACTATTTGATGTTTGACCTTAGTTAAGATTAACCATTCATAATGGCCTTTCATATATTCTTTTAAGGAATTGTTTATATCATGGAATGGTGTCCATTCATCATACATTTCTTTAACAGTTTTATATGGAGTATGAAAGCATTCTCCGATATTGTGCTCAAAGCATATGTCACAATGCTGCCTGCGAAAGCTTTCATGATAAATTGGGTCCATGGCAGTTCGATTGACCCCATAATCAATCCAACACTGTTGAAACCAATCAGCTTGTTGGTTTCTCTGGAATGATGCAATTGTACTAAACTTGAGTTTAGTATAATGTGTTTCTTCTTTGTTGTCTACATTGAGAAAGTCCCACCACAACTTTTTGTATCCTGCAACATCATAAACAGTGTCAGGAAAAATAATCTTTGGGTCTCCCTTAGGCCATGTGGCTACATTATGAGTTCGCCAGGACCATAATAAATTTCTGGTATGATGTATGCAGAAATATTTCTCATATATTCCACTACGGGCTCCTCCGTGGTACCAGATGCTGGATATATCATGGAAATCTTGTTGTAAAGCTACTTCTGCATATCTAGGTTCTCTTTTTGCATGTTTATATATTTTATCATGTATCCATTTGCTGCCTTTTGGATACACTTTCCTTTTTCGTACAAGATGTTGTATATCTGTATGTGGCTGTAGATTAGCATCAAGTACTTTTGTATTCTTTAGTTGCCAAGTGGGTTTCCAATTTTTCTTGTATTATTCCCAGTCTTGGTTATCAGGAATAGTCTGAAGGACTTCTTGCTTTTGTGACTGGTCCCACTCTGTGACAATGATCATAATATGATCCTGTGGCTGGACGTATTCCCGACTGAGAAAGTCTGGAAGACTATTCTGTTCTCCCTTTATATGTTCAACCTGAAAATCAAAATTAGCAAAGAGTGCTTGCCATCTAGCAAACTTTGCCTCTCCGGGCTTTTTGATGTCCTTTGTTAAAACTTTATGAAGTGTGGAAGCATCAGTTCTTAATAAGAACTGTTTATTTATTAAGTAGACATCAAATTTGCTGATGCAGTTCCATGCAACCTTGACTTCTTTCTCTATCGTGGAACAGTTCTGCTCAGACGGATTCCAAGTCCTAAATGCAAACTGAACAACTTGTTCAGAGTCACCAATTTTCTGCTTTAAAATTCCTCCCCATCCAATATTACTTGCATCTACTTCCACAATTTTGAAGGCATTATCATCAACAACATATAATATGGGAAGAGTTTTTACCTTGGCCTTAATATTTTGGACATCTTTGGTATGAGCTTCTGCCCATTCTGGAGGATTCTTCTTGAGCCTTTTATTCAACACGCTCCTATCACTGGCACAATCTTGATAAAAATTGCTAACATAATTCAAACATCCCAAGAATCTTTGTAGTTGATTCTTATCTGTGATAATATCAGGGAATCGGTCAGCAAATTCCAGTGTATGTTTTTGTAGAGCTATTTGGCCATTTGAAATGGTATGGCCAAGAAACTTGATAGTAGTCTGAAAGACTTCTATCTTCTTTTTGCTTAAAACAAGACCATTATGCTTTGCCAATTGCTTAAATGTGTGAACATGTTTAAAATAATCTTGGATGTTGTTTGAAAAGATTAAAACATCATCAATATAAACTATGAGCCAATCAAAGTATGGCTTGAATATCTTGTCCATCACCTTTTGGAACTTTGATGGTGCATTCTTCAAACCAAAAGGCATGACATTCCACTCGTAATGTCCTGTTGGAATACTGAAAGCAGTCTTGAACTTGTCTTTCTCTGCAATGGCAACTTGCCAGAAACCTACTTTTAAGTCAAACTTAGTGAAAATCTTAGCTCCAACAATCCTGCTGATTAAATCTCCTTTATGCGAAATGGGATAAGTATCATCAGCAAGGACAAAGTTCAGAAGTTTGAAGTTTGTTACGAATCTCGGTATTCCTCTGATTTGTTCGGCTCTCTTATTGACATAGAACCCATAACAGTTCCAGGGACTGTTGGATTCTCTGATAAGCTTTCTTTGTAAAAGCTGCTTGATTTCTTGTTCACAGAGCTCTCTATATTCTTGATTCATGGGGATGGCTCTGCTTTTGCAAGGCTTTATTGTGTAGCCTTCTTTGTAAGGAAGCTCCACCGTATGCTGCTTTCTGTGCCAAAATGCATTTGGCTCTTCAGAACAACATTCGTCTTTAATCTGCTTCTTTAATTCCTCAAATTTTCTTTTGACTTGAGGATTCTTTAGCTGGTCTTCTACCTTGAGTGTGCTTTTCAAATCCTTAAGGTTTGTTAATCTGGCTTTTGCTTTGTCCAAATTTTGGACAGTCTGCACCATGGTAGAAACTCTAGGATTTGAGATATATGACAACTCGATCCTTTTTGTTGTTCCTACAGAGGTAGGAATAGATATGAAATATCTAGTTTTATTACCTTTCAATCTTGTTGACCCATGGGGTTCAACAGCTGCTAGGAATATATTTCCTAGGATACAGTTTACTGGAATATCTGCAACTGCAAACCATAGATTAATGCAATGGTGCTCAAAAGAAATAGAAGCTTTTGGAACTTCATAATTGAGCGTCTTCTTGCCCAAGCCTACTACCTTTCTTTCTGCAGAGATCTAGTATTTTGCTGGAATGAATTTTTTTTAGAATATTCACATCAGCTCCCGAATAAAGGAGTGCTGTGAGTTCAGACATCTCTCCTTTAATACAAATGTTTATTTTGACATGATGCTACTGGTAAGAGATAGCTAGCAGCCTCATTTCTTGGAATCCATATATTGGATCCCTCTTCCCTTCAATGATTTCAACATTTGAGTTTGTGGAATGTTCTGTAGCATCCCAATGGGATTCTTCTCCTTTTGTAAGTCTTTTTCCCTTTTTAATTTCGGAAAATTGAGTCTTTAGAGCAGAGATTTCTAATTTAATATTGTAAATTTCTCTGCTCACTTCCCCTAAGGTGAGGGAACACACCTTATCGGATTTATCTTGATGCCTTTGAAAAGATCTAATGTTTCTTTCAAATGAAGCATCAATAAACAATGGCTTCTTACCTGAGTTTCTGGAAGAGCTGGATCGGAGTTGATCCATGAATGCTTCAGTCAACCTGGTCTTCATATCACCATCTTCCATCGCTCTAATTTGAGATAATATTTTTATCTCATCTTCTTCAGTTGTAGCAATTAGAATTTTTTCTTTCTGAGGTTTGGAGAAGGTTTCCTCAGAACTTGAATCATTATATGACTTTGAATCAAAATGATAGTGCATTTGACAGGTGCATTCTTCAGATTCACCACAAAAACAATATGTACTTTCTGAATCTAAATTTCCTTGTATATGTGCCTGTAACTCATCCTGAGATGATGAATCAAAAGAATCAAAAGATGATTCTTCAAATTGGTGTTGCTGCAGTTGTTCTCTGATGACCATATGTTGGCATCGTTATGTTGTATGAGAATGCGAGCCACATTTCATGCATCTGATCTGTCTTTCTTGCTTGACTTGTTTTCCTCTTTGGACAACAAATTGGGATTTCTTTCCTCTATTCAGTTTGGATTCTTCCCCTTCTGGACACCTTGATGATGTATGTCCAGTCTTTCCACATAACCAACAGGTGATTTTATTCCATTTCTCCTACTTTGAAGTGTGGAGATGAATGTCAGAAGGTTTATAATAATGTGTTCTAGGCTCATACTGTAATAACCTTTTCTGACTTTGGAGGATCGGCCTTTAGATCGCTGAGAATACTTCTTACGATCTTTATAGCTTTTGAATTTCTGCTTGTATTCTTTCTTGGCCCTTTTCTTTTCTTTCCTCCTTTTAACGAGGGGGTCATCAATTGTAAGTCCGTATCTGCTGCAGATGGACTTCTGATCTGGGAATTTTGAAAGTTTTTCCAAAGATTTGTTAACTTTGGAACTTGTACAGAGACTTACCAGGGTCTTTGTAATGTGTGCATAGATTTCATCCCATGTGTAAGATTCAAATGGTAATTGGAAGATTTCTTGCAGTTTGATGTAGTCCACAAACCTAGATGGCAAAGCTGCAAGATAAACTTGTTTCCATAGCAGATTCTTTGAATCCTTTACTTCATATATCCGCTGCATCCAATCTCTATGGAAATCTTCATACTGATACATTTTGTGACATTTTAAATTCATAAGAATGACCTCATTCTTATCAGCAATTTCAGTTTCACTGCCACACCAATGTTCTAATATCATGGATGTCAAAGCACCTATCATATTACTGATGGTTGACCCATCAGGATTGTGTATTGCATCTCCATTTTCATCTTTGAGCACCTCTGCTTCCATTGTTGCTAACAACTTTGGAGATGATTCTGTCTCCCACCACCTAAGTAAAGTTCCTGTAAAACATTGGATAATAGTTTTGCAGGATTCAATTTCACTTTTTCCCCTCAAACACATGAGCTTGTATTCTGTATACATTATATCAATCATCTGTCGGATCTGGCCAATGCTCAGATTGTCAATATTCCATTCTCTATGTGAGTCTGGGAAGAAAGTATGTGTTTCAGGGATTTTTCCTTTTCCTGCTATATCATGTGCAGGATATGTATTGAACCTACTCTCAAGAGGTTCATATATAGGAAAAGCCTGAGAATTAGACTCTTTTTCTTCCTTTTTCTTCCTTAAACAAGGAAGCAATCGTAATCTTTTCTGTAGCCTCTGATTCTGATGATGTGGCTACTTCTTTTGGAAATAATGTTGGGAACATGTTTACTGGCTTGACATGATCATGAATCTTTATATTTCTTTTATACAAAAAAGAAGTAGGAACTGGTTTCTCTGTTTTTGATAGACTGATTCTTTCAACTTTGTTAGTGAGACTAGATATCAGAGTTTTAGTAGTATCAAGATGATCTACTAATTTTTTTTCCTACTCCTTCTATCTTAGATAAAGATTCTTGAGCATACGAACGAACTACAGAGGAAGCATACTGTACATTATTAAGGTTTCTATTCACCTCATTTATTGACACTTGAACAGTATCAAACTGTTCTTTGATCTCTGCTGTTTTTTCAACATTTATTTCCAGACCTTTAATAGTTGTATTGGTCCAGTTAAGTTGTTCACTTGCCTTTTGGATTCTCCCATCAATGCCTAAAGCATTATCATCCTTTTGCACTAAAGGAATGGCTTTGGTTGCGTCCTGATTTTCCCCAACGATAATGGCTTTGTATGGAGGGAAATTTGATGGGGTTTCTATTCTACCTCCATCTAGAGCAGTGCATGCATGTTTGACAGATGAGGATGAACCAATTAATACATGCATAAGGGAAACATTATTTTTCCATTGATAAAAAGAAATCCATGAGTTATTGCTCTCCATGTAATGTTTCCAATCTTCAGCCAAATCTTTCTTTTGTTCAGGAGTATGATTTCTATCAAACTCTTCTGCTTCTTCTGCTTCTGGATTTGTAAACAAATCCCAATTTATCATGGCTTTCATCCATTTAGCAGGAACTTCTGATTTCAGACATCTAGACATCAAAGTAAAGAATTTATGCATTTCCAAGACTAAAGGTTTCTTGCAGTCAGTTGGAATAGGACCAAATCTACATGTTGCAATAACACCTTTTGCTTGCTCCAAATATCCCAAGCCATAATTTGGTTTAACAGGTCTCATTAGACTCATCATTTCTGTCAGTCTAGGGTCTTCTCCTTCAAGAGTTATTATCTCATGCATCATAAGGCCATGGTCAGAATTTGACTCATGTGGGAAAGGAATATCAACACATTTAGGATTGGGGCATGGATTAATAGAAGTAGAAGGAGGTGCTTCCCCAGTTCTGGGATGGTGATTAATATGAATGACTGACTCAACAAGTGTACTTAGGTTTACAACAGTTTGACATTCTGGACACGTAATTTCTAAGGAATGGAAGTTAACTATTTGGGCAAATTCAAATAATGAAATATGTTTACAAGAAGTGGAAGTGGAACATGCGGTATCAACAATGGAAGGATCTTTATAGTACTTGGAGCTTTTACAAGCCTTTTCTATACCTCTGTAATCAATGGTTGATCTTCTAGGAAATGACAAAATTGCCGAAGACTGGTTTTCTTTTATATCGGCAGAGGTTATTCTTTTTGGAATATGAGGCTTTGGATTTGCTACTGCCCAATGTTCACGGAAATTGAGGTCCTTCCACATAATAGTCTGGTGTTCTATTTTTTGATTCTTCAGATCTCTAAGGATGACAACACTAGACTTTGATTTTCGGCTGGGAGTATGTTTTATGGTTGGCCATAAAGTATTAGTATGTTTAAAACATCCTTTGAACTGTATTGCAATATTATGTCTTTTGTCTCTCATATCAAACCTTGAGTTTGAATTTGCAATTGTAAGATATCTTTGATAGTTTCATCATAGACATAAACAGAAAAATTTGGATAACGGTCAAACTGGACAGGGCCATGCGACAAAGGAGCAACAGTGCCTCTGATTAAGGAATCAATATACCTGTTGTGGGTTAGATCTCTGACAGTTACCAACACAAAAGTATTCAACCCTTGATGGATTAAAGGGTGGATTCCAATTCTAATACATCCCAGATGAAGATATTGGGTATTTAATCTTTTAGCCTCGCCTTGCAGAGCTTTGGGATCCAATAGAGGAATGGTCTGAATATTATCAACATTTTCTTGGATTTGGCTAGTAGACTCTTTAATACTTATCCTTGTAACAACTTTCAAGTGAAACATAGACAAATCACTATATACTTATGATGCAGAAATTGCAGGTAACTGCCAGTGAGCAGAGAGCTGAGGTTCTTCGTATTCAAGTTCAACTTGGTTAAGGACTCTACTGGAATTTGACACAAACATATCTCTAAGAAGATTTTTTTCTACAGATAACTCTCTATCTTCTAATTCTCTGAAGGAAACAGATTTCCTGAATGGATCCATCTTTAATATGAGTATTTGATTTAGAATACCGACTTTATGAACCAGATGTTACTGGCTTTGATACCAATTCTCAGCAGAGGCTTTCACAAAAACTTGCTATAGTGCTTTACAGTGTTTGTTATAGTGTTCTGCTATAGTGTCACCGCCACAGTGCCGCGTGGGGATCCTCCTGTCACTTTCTCTGCTGTCTTGGCCTTGCTGCATCTCTTTGATTGTCTTTGCGAAACCAACTCCTAGGATTGTCTTTGCGAAACCAACTCCTAGTGAACTAGTGCTGAACTCGAACCTACTCAAATTTTTCAGGCTCTGGGACTTCAACAAACGGCTACCTCGCCTACTTTAAATTAACCAATCCTACTTTAGTTCCCTATTCAAATGTAACGCATTTAAATTTAAATCGATTAAATGGAATCAGGTGAAGCAGGTGCTATATTCTGACTAATAAATAACACGAATGGTAGATAGAGAAGAATAACTTAAACATCTTATAAATGTATTATATGTTTTCTCCATCTACGAACAGATTTAGGTAGTCGTTGAGTAGAAGTGAGAGAAATTGATAGCTTAGCTTTGAATGCAGGGTACTGCTACCAAGTAACCCTATGAATTCATTCCAAGGTGTAATACAGCATATTGGCAGTTGGGTGCGTGTGCTCTGTAACTTAATACTGGCGCAATTTTTGTATGGTTTTATTTGAATATTCCTCAAGCCTGTGTTAATTAGCTATTTATGCGGCAAAAGGGTCATCTTTGTGTGACAAATTTGAGATTGATCTGTCAAATTCTATCCAGGCAATAATCAAAATTCTAGCATTCTAGCACGTTTCAGGTTTTTGTTGGTTTTGCTTGGTTCTCAATCTACCTAAATCTTTAAAACATGGTGTCAGATTTCACTTATGGGAAGAAAACTTGTTACATGAGTAGACTGTTTCAGAGTATCATCTATCAATAGTTTTGTGATTACAATGATTTCCGAGATCCTGATGTGCACAGCAGTTGTGGCAGCAACTGTTACAGTTATTCTTCTGTCTGTCTTGACACCAGGTGGTCAAAATCATGGTGGTCACCATGCCCAGGAGCCCAAGCCGATTGGCCAGCCCAGCAACAACAACGTTCTCTCTTTATACATTCAGCCGGGATCTGATGGTATTAATAGTATTGCAGAAAGTAATGTTTTTGGGTCTGTCAGCCACATTGTTGTGTTCGACCAACCGGTGACAGAGGCTCCCCACAATACTTCTCCGGTCGTGGGAAGAGCACAGGGCTTCATGTTGCCCTCTGGTTTCAGTGTGCTGGATCTCAATCTGAATTCTTCTGAATACAAAGGCAGTCTGAGTATTCGTGGTCAACAGACGAAGAAGCTGCATGCACATGACGACCATGAAAACAGCAGCAGGAGGGAAGAGTTCGCCGTCATAGGAGGCACCGGACACTTTGCTTTGGCTACCGGTTTTGCTGTTTTCACTTCCCTCAATGTCAATAGCAATACCACCACCAGTCCTGGTTGTGCCGCCGCCAAACCTTTCTATCATGTCAAGCTCCACCTGGGCTTACGCCGCTAAGCAATAGTAGGGAGTACCAAATTAGAAGAAGAATTATAGTGATTTACATTTATAGATATCTTGAAATTGTAAGGATACTGTCTATATATATATATATCATATATCATTATTTATGAAAGGAATTTTCATATTCTAAAATAAGGTAACTTAGCTGGGTTTTGGAAAACAATCTGCCCATGTATAACATGGTGTCAAGGTTTGGTTGAGCCTTTAACATTTCTTAGTAATCATGAAAAAACAATCTTTAACACATAATATTTTTTTTAGCTTCAAAACTATTTAATCAAACTTTTTAAAACTTAACTATTTAAAATAAACATATGACTTGAGAAGTAATCTTAGTTTCAAAACATATTTAATGAAATATAGTTTAGGTTTTCTAGCTAAATTATCTTACTCTGAATTATCAAATAAATTCTACGTGTAAGGTTGAAAAGTTTTTATTCCATGATTAAGTTAGACATTAAATAGGTGTATAACATTATCTTGTTATGGGAGAAGGTACCTGTTTCTGCTATGCTATTTTATTGGTAAAGTATACAGTTCACTTCCTTTGGTTTCGAACACTGTTTTGAACCTTGTGACTTATGTGATTTCTTAGGGAAGAACACATGTTTTTAACTATTAAGTTTGCTCAAATTGTACATTACAATATATTTTACATATTGACGATTATGAAATCAATACCATATATATTTTTATATTTTTATGATTAAGAAGCTTATTATGTGAGTTGTAAATTTATGTAAGTATCTTTATCTTATCAGTGAGACATTCTCTTGTAATCAAACACAAAATATAACAAATAACAGGAATATCTCTTGTAATCAAACACAAAATATAACAAATAACAGAAATATCTCTTATAATCAAACAC
Source organism: Pinus taeda (assembly GCA_000404065.3). NCBI lineage: Eukaryota > Viridiplantae > Streptophyta > Pinopsida > Pinales > Pinaceae > Pinus > Pinus taeda. The sequence goes on from APFE030385717.1 coordinate 131,685, forward strand.
AAAATATAACAAACAACAGAAATATTGTTTTATAGCAAGACATTCTCTTGTAATCAAACATAAAATATAACAAATAACATAAATATTGTTTTATAGACTCTAGATTTATTTACCTTGGTTGAGCTGAGAGATTCATTCTACAACTGAGTATGATTTGTAGCTAATTGTGCTGTCATCAAAGTTGAAATTTTACTCATGTAAGCCCAAATAAAATAAAAATAAAAATAAAAAATAAATTGATAAACTACACAAAATATTTAAATAATATCGATTAATAAAATAAAATTCATGTGAAGAAATTGGATCCTCTTAAAATTGATCTTTAGCCCCAAATTTCTATACAGATTTATTCTGTAAAACACCAAATATAAATTTTCTAATAAAATTTGAATTGAGTTGTTTGTTTAATAAAATTATTGTAAATATTTGATAGATATTGAAAGTAGAGGAGTTGTTTGTTTAGTGGTATCTTATTGCAAAGATTAGATTAAATAGATATTTGTATTAATATTGTTGAGAAGTTTTTATTATCAAATAAATTTTTATTTAAAGAGTGGTATTCTTTGCATACTCTGTGTTAGGTGTCAGATGATTGATATCCCAGGAAGTGTTGTGTTTTTATTAAAAAAAAATTGTAACTTTAAGTTTGTTATTTGTGTTAGTTTATGTCGGGGTTATTTTCGTTTTTGGTTTTTTTTCGTTTTTTTAGTAAAGTTGAGTGTATTGATACGAAATTTTGAGTTGAGTAGCTGTAATGCTAAAATATGGTAATAAATTTAAAGTGTCTAAAAATTGTCATTTATAGTGTTTAAAAATTGTCATTTATTGAGTTGAGAAATTTATTCTACAACTCAGTGTGATGTATAAGCGTGAGAGACTTATTCTACAACTTAGTATGATGTGTAAGTGTTTTTGTCCATCATCAAAGTTAAAATTTTGCCATATTAGTTAAAAAAAAAAAAAAAAAAAAAAAATAAATAAATAAATAAAATAAAATTAAATAACTATACAAAACATTTAAATAATATCTACTCATAAATATATTACAAATGAAAACACTATCCTATTAAATCCGTATTTAAAATAAATCAATAATAATTTTAATAACAATTTAAAGTAATTGCCCCATACAATTTCTTTATTTTCAGATCAATGTGGAGTAAGGGCCAAGTTCAAATTACTTGGGAGAGAAGTACGTAAGGCAAAAGACACAAAGAAGGTATGAAAATTTTTTGAGCGCCGCCTCGTCCAAGGTTGGCGAGGAGGGCACAATTTTAGATGAGGTTGGAGTAATGGGCGAGGTCAAATTACTTGCAAGTAAAGTACGTATGGTAAAGATGGAAGTAAAGTACATATGGTAAAGACAGCCAGGGATGCTTACCAATGATTTTCGTTATTTTATTTGAAACTCTTATGAAGGGTCTAAACAATTTCACAAATAAAATTTCTAGCATTAACACTAAGAACCACTCCCCAAAAAATCTAAGAACAATTTTTGTAAAAAAAAATTGAGTTCCATATTTCAAAACACCACTCCGTTGAATTCGATATATCAAACTTTCCCTGATTTCAAACATATATCAGAACTTTATTCCTTTTTACATAAATAATCAGATAAAAAATTCATTGTTTTTAAATGATCTTGAATAAGCTATAGTTAATGGAAAAACTATAATGTTTCAAAAACATTATACATTTTGCAGTGAGTGTGGGTTGTAACCACTTAATGTCGTTATAATCCAATTGTAATTCCATTACTATAAATATGAGAACCTAATTGTGTGTTTAATTGTGTGTTGAGAGATACTAAATATTTGTAGTGAGTGTGGGTTGTAACCACTTAATGTCCTTATAATCCATTTGTAATTCCATTACTATAAATATGAGAACCTAATTGCGTGTTTAATTGTGTGTTGAGAGATACTAAATATTTTTTCTTAGTATGTTTGGCTATTTTGTGATGTTTCAATTTTAGTATCACATTATGAGAACCTAATTGTGCGTTTAATTGTGTGTTGAGAGATACTAAATATTTTTTCTTAGTATGTTTGGCTATTTTGTGATGTTTAAATTTTAGTATCACATTAGGGCTCTAGACTTGAATCGCTTGATGAGGGTTTAAAAAAATTAAATATTAAGTATAACACCACTCGTTAGTATAGGAAAATAGGATAAACTATTTGTTGAAAGTTATGTGTTAGCACTATAGTGTTTGTCCTTGAAATTGATATGTTTTCTGTTATGTTCTATGTTGTAGTGATTTATTGAAATGAAATTTTGGGGGTGGGGTGGCGTGGGGTGGCTGGATCTAGATCTATGTTTTGTCAATTAGGAAGAGAGTAACCTAGTGTACAAGAAAAATCATTATACTAAGAGTTAGCTTTATATGCGTGCTCATTATCACCGAGTTCAGAACAAAACACAAAAAATATTTACTTATCTTCTCTCATTTTACTATTTCCATTCCCAACCTTGTAAAGTGAAATGCTTGGTTATGATGTTGGTGCCAGTAAGGGCATCTCTAGCACTATAGATTTACCCTATGAAGGAGATTTAATATCTCTAAATTCACCCAAAAAAAGATTAAGTATTTATTTTTATTTTAAATGCAAGGAGAGAAAGACTTGGAGATTGAGCTAATGTTCATTATTTTATGAAATCTTGTTAAAATTTATGACAATGGAATTTTGAAAGAGTGATGGGTGAATAGTGTAATATTGGTATTATTCACATCATTGCATGATTTTTTGCATATTTTATTATTATTATATAAATGTAATGAAAATGATGAAGTATTTATTTTTATTTTAAATGCAAGGAGAGAAAGACTTGGAGATTGAGCTAATGTTCATTATTTTATGAAATCTTGTTAAAATTTATGACAGTGGAATTTTGAAAGAGTGATGGGTGAATAGTGTAATATTGGTATTATTCACATCATTGCATGATTTTTTGCATATTTTATTATTATTATATAAATGTAATGAAAATGATGAAGATGAGATGAGTTTATATTTATGGATCTAGATATATGTTTTGTCAATTAGGAAGAGAGTAACCTAGTGTACAAGAAAAATCATTGTACTAAGAGTTAGCTTTATATGCGTGCTCATTATCACCGAGTTCAGAACAAAATAGAAAAAATATTTACTTATCTTCTCTCATTTTACTATTTCCATTCCCAACCTTGTAAAGTGAAATGCTTGGTTATGATGTTGGTGCGAGTAAGGGCATCTCTAGCACTATAGATTTACCCTATGAAGGAGATTTAATATCCCTAAATTCACCCCAAAAAAAGATTAAGTATTTGTTTTTATTTTAAATGCAAGGAGAGAAAGACTTGGAGATTGAGCTAATGTTCATTATTTTATGAAATCTTGTTAAAATTTATGACATAGTGGAATTTTGAAAGAGTGATGGGTGAATAGTGTAATATTGGTCTTATTCACATCAATGCATGATTTTTTGCATATTTTATTATTATTATATAAATGTAATGAAAATGATGAAGATGAGATGAGTTTATATTTATGGATCTAGATCAGGGTTGGAATTTGACGGGCAAAATGCCCGTTACAAGGCATTTTGACCGTATTTCACGTTTAAAAATTTTAAAAAGTCGTTTTTTGTGATGGGCTTTCAAAGTTCTAAAACGTATTTTTTACT
>APFE030385717.1:135528-156322 GCA_000404065.3 Pinus taeda
TTATTGAGTTTATTAAAAGTGAACTTTATCTAGATTTCGTGATATTATGATGGTGGAGAGGATGGGCATTGTGGAGGATAGTTTTTGGTCAACTCCAAAGTTTTTAAGATGGAATTTTTTTGTTGAAGTTTTTTGTTTATTTGGTGAAAGAAATCTATTTGTTTTTACTGAAATTGTAACATTTAAATTATCTAATAGAAATCCAAATTGAGAAATTAAAATAGTGGTAGATTGATTGCAATAACAATGAGTTGGGTGTGAGTAAAATAGATTTCTAGATTTACTCATAATTTTTGTATATGTGTTTGGGAGAAGCACTGAATCTCAATGGTTTGGGAGTTATGGATCCCATCCATGAGTAAAACAACCTTTATGATTCAACAAATCATTTAGTCATGGTCACGTTTTTTTCTTATTATAAATATCTGAGAAAAAATTAACACAGTGGTGTGATTGAAAAGTATTTTTTTAATTAAACCTTTATTGATGAAGGGTCGATTTATTATCAAAACATTTTGATTGAAGAGAAAAATTTTAGACATAACGTTCCTTGACGGCCAACATAAAAACCCAAAACGTAAAAAAAAAATATTTGACAGGTAATAAAGAATCCAAATTCCAACCCTGATCTAGATCTATGTTTCGTCAATTAGGAAGAGAGTAACCTAGTGTACAAGAAAAATCATTGTACTAAGAGTAAGCTTTATATGAGTGCTCATTATCACCGAGTTCAGAACAAAACACCAAAAATGATGAAGATGAGATGAGTTTATATTTATGGATCTAGATCTATGTTTCGTCAATTAGGAAGAGAGTAACCTAGTGTACAAGAAAAATCATTGTACTAAGAGTTAGCTTTATATGCGTGCTCATTATCACTGAGTTTAGAACAAAACACCAAAAATATTTACTTATCTTCTCTCATTTTACTATTTCCATTCCCAACCTTATAAAGTGAAATGCTTGGTTATGATGTTGGTGTGAGTAAGGGCATCTCTAGCACTATAGATTTACCCTATGAAGGAGATTTAATATCCCTAAATTCACCCCAAAAAAAGATTAATTATTTATTTTTATTTTAAATGCAAGGAGAGAAAGACTTGGAGATTGAGCTAATGTTCATTATTTTATGAAATCTTGTTAAAATTTATGACATAGTGGAATTTTGAAAGAGTGATGGGTGAATAGTGTAATATTGGTCTTATTCACATCAGTGCATGATTTTTTTCATATTTTATTATTATTATATAAATGTAATGAAAATGATGAAGATGAGATGAGTTTATATTTGTGGACCTGGAAGAGAGTAACCTAGTGTACAAGAAAAATCATTGTACTGAGAGTTAGCTTTATATGTGTGCTCATTATCACCGAGTTCAGAACAAAACACCAAAAATATTTACTTATCTTCTCTCATTTTACTATTTCCATTCCCAACCTTGTAAAGTGAAATTCTTGGTTATGATGTTGGTGTGAGTAAGGGCATATCTAGCACTATAGATTTACCGTATGAAGGAGATTTAATATCCCTAAATTCACCCCAAAAAAAGATAAGTATTTATTTTTATTTTAAATGCAAGGAGAGAAAGACTTGGAGATTGAGCTAATGTACATTATTTTATGAAATCTTGTTAAGATTTATGACATAGTGGAATTTTGAAAGAGTGATGGGTGAATAGTGTAATATTGGTCTTATTCACATCAGTGCATGATTTTTTGCATATTTTATTATTATTATATAAATGTAATGAAAATGATGAAGATGAGATGAGTTTATATTTTGGACATATGATTGCTATGAAAGAGTGATAACAATCTTTGTGTTACTATAAAAAAATTTGAATGCTTGTTGTATCTGATTTAAAATGATATAAATATGTGCAAGGGGTGCATGATTGGTTGTACTTGCCACCCCAAAGTTTTTGTCCAAGATATAAAATGTAGCCATAGACAATTTGTAATTTTAAGGTGTTTTGAAAGCCCTATTGAGTCAGGATTACATGCATTAGTGTGGTAACAATATGACATCAAGTTGTAGAATCAACCACTTATATAGGTATAAGTGTGAGAAGTGGACCTATATCTAACCTTGATGTGAAATTGGAGAATTTAGTTTTCCATTAAAGGGGGGAATATGAGATGGAAGGATCTTAAAATATGAAGGACCAAGTTAGAAAAAGTTTAGAATACTGATGAGCCATGTAGGTGAAGTTTTCTTCTAAAGAACTATCAAGTAGAACAAATGTCACCCATGTATCTGAGTAGGTGGATTTACATGTACATCAATGATAAGTTGTTGGTAGAAAGAAGCAACAAGTTTGTATGTAGGTACAAAAGGAAGAAGCATAAAGCCTATAGTGAAGAAAGCACAAGTGAAGGCACAAATGTGATCCTCAATGTAGCAAAAATGAGTAGTTGATGATAGTGCTTATGGAAACAATGAATATGGTAGTAGTGGAAGTCAAATGATGGTGGAAAATGAAGGTAAACATTGTGTGAGTGTTGTGGAATAGACTCAAGATCTTATTGTAATATGAATCACACATTGTGATAGTCAGCAAGTCTATAGTGTCATGCTTTGAGTTCATGCATTGGTCCTAAGATAATATTTGATTATGAACCTGGTATCTTTATCGATGGAGTACATGGATTGTAAATATGCAGGTCAAATGCAAGCTTGATGAGGTAATGTGTACACCTAACTAGTTCACAGTAATATTAAAACTACTTTGTAATGCAAGGTTCGTGGTAAACTAGAAACCACATTATAGAAGAAAGTTTGTGATCAACTAGAAACCACTTGGTGTGATGGTTTGTGGTAATCCAAAACCACTTTGTGGTAAGAAAAAACCACTTTAGGATGTAATGAGGAAACACAAGTTTATGAGAGACAGGGAACATATGGACATATAATCCTGTAGAGTATTTTTATTTTTTGGGAGTTTGATGCATGATTGGGAGCATGGTTATGGGTGAGTAGAGAAAACCCAAAGCATAGTTAATGGTAAGTAAAAAAAACATAGGATGATGATGTTGATGCTGATGGAAGGGGAGTTAAAGGTATACGTATGAAGACATGTAATAGTTGAATGAACCTTGTACATGAATGACATCCTACTAGACTAATGGTTGCAGTTATTGGATACCCATGCATTTCGATGGATGTTATTCCTTTGTATGGATATCAACATTTTGGTAATATTTGTAAATGCCAGGTTGCACTGGATATAATTTGTTGATCAGGAGGTTCATCAAATCATGTGTTGCAAAGAAGAACATATTGATGAAGACATCTACTAATGGAAATTAAATCAAGTTAGTCATCGTAAAGAATACATTTATCCATTAAGGGGGAGTGTTAGAATTAATGGGAAAAATGTATTATTTCAATACATTAAAGTTCCAATTTATTCTTCTAGAGAATGTTGTTTCCAATGATTGTGAGTTGTAACCACTTAGGTGTTATTATCATCCAAATGGTAGTTATGTTTATTTATTGTCTCGATCCTATTACTATAAATATGAGACCCTATTGTGTTAAAAAATGTATCACATCTAATAAATATTTCTCTTGTTGTATTTATCTATTTTGTGTTGTTTCTTACACATGAAAATGCAGAAACAAAACATTTCTAAAAATTGCTAGTAGAAATCCCATCGCTCAACCCATGAGCGCAAGAGAATCTTCATGAAGAGAGTTCCTTTTTCTTTGATCTTTCCTACTTCTTGTTATTCGTAGGGGTAGGGCATCAAATTTTAATTACTTCTGAGTATGGAGGGGAAGAGGAGGAGGGAGTGTACTTCTTCTCAATCCCCTTGCCTGATTCTTCTTCTTTTGGTGCCAAAGGAACCTTTGGAGAGTCCAAATCTAGGTCTTCTTCATTTTTCTTTGAAGAGTCTTGATCTGACACTAGGGGATCATTTTGTATCTCAAGGTTCTCATATTCTACCTCAGGGGCATTTAGGTTTTCGAAATTATTGCTAGAAATGTGCTGATGTGAAGATTCAACCTTGCATGTCTGTTGTTGCTTAATCCCTTGCTTCTTGTGTTTCCTTTTCACTAGAGTGAATTTATGCTTATTTTATTCCCGCTCCTCTTTAGCAAGGGGGATTGGTTGCGAGAAACTTCAACTTTTGGATAACGTTTTGCAAAGTGTCCATACTCAAGACACAAATTACACTTGAAAGGAACCTGTTCATAGTCCAAAGTCTGTAGGTGAGATAAATCGTCCAAATTTAGCTGAATCACCTCAAGGAGGCCTTTGGAGAAGTCTACTTCCACACAAATTATGGCAAACAAGAGATTATTCCCATGAGCCTTATCATTGGTGCTAAATTAACCCAATTTATCTCTTATATCCTTAAAGATGGCAGGACACCAACAAGAGAGAGATAAGACAAGTGTAGAAGATATTTCCACCATGGGGTTAAATCCTACTGATTAGTGAGAGAGAAACAAATCTTTGTTACCAATAAAATAAGCACCCGATTTATAGATCTAGTCTCTATCATTCTAGTTTTCAAAATCAAATACGTAATACCTATTTCCACAATAGAAAATATCTAAGAGTTCATGATTTTCCCATTTGTCCTAAACCTAATCTTTAACAACTTCATAACTTGACCTTAGGCCAAGAAAATTTCCCAATAACCCTTTGTATTTAAAGGTTGCCACATTCTTTTTAAATGAGAGAGAAGATCTAAGATCCAAAAAAAGAATTGATTCTTCCTTCGTCATGAATTTACTTTGAGGCACTCATTATGTAAGCTCACCTCTGTTTGATATCCCTAAGATCTGTTCTGAGCTACCCATATCGCAAAAATCCAACAACTCAACAAAAGTGAGCCCACTTTTTCAACCACGAACCGTCACAGTGGTGGCGATGACATCAAACACATGCAATGATGTTAGATGATAATCCTGCTTCAATAGAGTGTAAAATAGATACAATTACCTTGAACTTATTCATAATTTCTACAATTGCACTTTGATGAACCCTAAACCCATAGAGCGGCCATAAGCATGCTAACCGATGATCTGCAAGATTATAAGTATAGGGTTCAAATCTTGAACATATGACAACGACTTCTAATCCACAAACACAGGCACGATCAGACTACATAGCTTGGCGGTGACACCTGCAAGAAGAGGATTCAACAGTGGCTAGGGAAACCCTAGCCACTGGGAGTTGAAAGTAGTGGATCTCTATACCATCTTTCCAAACATAATCACATTGTTGAATTTAATAATTATAAATTTTAAGCAAAGTCTTTCGGTAGAAATTACCTAAGAGAAATTTTTGGCTGACACATTTTGAACCAACAAGTGTGGTTCATCTGGTCCTAATGATGAACCACACTTACCTTTTGAACCAAAAAGTGTGGTTCATTTGGTCTTGATGACGAACCACACTTGTTGGTTCAAAACGCGTCGGCCAAAAATTTCTCTTATGTGATTTCTACCAAAAGACTTTGCTTAATTCATTTTGGATCACAAAAGCATGAATACAGAAATTATAAATTTTATTATAATATTAGAAAATATTCTATATTATATTTTACAAATTTATTATTTTTAAATAAAATTTAAATATACAATTAGTAAACTTAAATGTACATTCAAATTAAAGCGAATATTTACATAAATTAAAGACATATTTTGTAATTGGAAAGGTTTTCAGAGATGTGTACAATGCATCCTATAAAATTGAATTCAATAGTGTTTTCTTTCTTTATAGTTTTGAATGTTTGGATCTTTGAAAGGTACACTTTTAACAATAGTTTGTTTGTTTTTGTTTTTTTATATCTGCATCTTGATCCACATAAAAATTGAAATTGCCATATTTGGTTATGTAAAAATTCCACATTTTCTTATAGGTCATGTTTATGTTTGTTTTGTTTTTAATTTATGTTAGGCTTATTACATATGTATAATAATAATTATATATGAAAATAAAGGGATAGAGAAAGTAGGATAATACTTAATAAGAAAACGTATAATGATAATTAATAAGTGCTATGTAGTAGCTAATACCTGCTGCTTAGTTTAAATAGAGCTAATTAGAGTTTGAACTATTGATAGGTTGTGAGCTGATCAATTAAATTTAAAATTAAGGAGAGACAAATTATGGAGGAAATATGCACTTCTGTATCATTCACCAATTCATTCGTACATAAATAAAATTGGAAATATGTTGAGGAATTGAATAGATTCCTTAAGAATATGATCCAATCTAAGTGATCACAACAGATCACAACAAATCTCTAATAATAGAATAATATGGAGAATTCTACATTTCTCCATTATTCCAAGCTCCCCTCTTAATAGAGAAATGGATCAAAGCATAACATGAATAACATATGCCAACTGGCCTCAGTCTCAGATAGGATTACATTGGTACATAAAAAACTCTTGATAAATGAGCTTTCATTTTTGCCTTCTTGCTAAAGGGTCCATGCTTGTTCATTTGCTGGTGAAGTTTCATCTTCACCTTTCTTGCCATAAGATAGTGGTGGAGCTTGTCATCTTTTTTTACGTTTTCTGTGCCAAAGGTGGAACACTTGAACTCTTAATCTCCTCTTTCTTTATCTTGATTGCAGGTTAACATTATTTGTATTTAACATTACCGCAGGTTCTTGGGACTTATACTTGTCCTTAATGTTTGTAATTTCTTCAAGTTTTATTGCTTCTTCCTGGTTGTCAATATCTGCACAATTAAAAGCAATGTTTGATAAAATATCATAAAAAGAACCATATTGATTCTTGTCATCCTACTCTTTTAGGAGAGCTTTCCTTTCTTCATCTTTCTCTATTGACATAGTTGGTTGTTTCATGTCTTCAACCTCTTTAATCAATTTTGTTGTTGCAAACATGTTGTCCCACATTTGATGTGTATGGAGGTATGCATCTCTTCTCACCAAACAACAACTCACCAATAATATGATTTGCATGCATCAGATTGAACCACTCTTCATGAGATACATAATTCTCATCAAATTTTACTTCATACATCTCTGCATTAGAGAGACTTTCCTCATAAGCAAATTCAGATTCTACATCAATAGTTGTTTCTTCACCATCACATGTTTCAATGTCAACTACAGGCACACATTCATCATCCATCATTGCAGCCTCAATGTTTCCATATTTAGTTTCATAAGCAATTATGAGACTGAAAGCACAATCATCATTTTCAAGAACAATGCTTTCATCATTTTCAGCCTCATTCAAATGTTGTCTTGTATCTTATGAGAGTCTCCCATATCATAGATGAGCTTTTAGCCATTGGATATACCATTGATGATGTAAAGCTTGTTACATCGACTCTCAATGGGTTCTCTTCCTCATGGGATCCATTTATTTAGGGAATTTGTGCACCAGAAAAACTTCCCATGTTTGATAAAATATGGTCTAATTATGTTCAAGAGGTAGTTAGATTGTTGCGCAGAAAAACTTGCAGAATCCATAGGATGAAGAAACTCAAGCCCTTGCAACTCATACAAGGAAAGAAAAATGAATATGGAATTTTGGAAAGTTTGATAACAATAATACACGTAGAAGACCCACTTAGGATCAAAAGAAGAAGGATATGTCAAAGGTCAAGTGCTTCATTTTTTCATGATTTTGGACACCATGCTTCCCATTGTCCTGAGAAGAAAAGGAAGGAAAAAAACATGAATCAACAACTAACATTGATGATGATGATGATGATGATGACGAGCATCCACCTTAGATAAAGGAATTTTTAATTTAGGATTTACTACTGGTAATGTTTGGACAATTATGACTATAGGCACATGAAAGGTTTCTGAGTTTCTCTTATAGATTTGTTCGAGAGGGAGTTGATAATCCTTAGTAGTTTCTTCCTTAATCAAGAGATAAGTACTTCATATTTTTCTTGATTATTGTTACTATTTTTTGGTTAGCCTCTTTTCCTTGTATTTTCTTGGTTATAATTTTTTCTTCCATGGCCTCTTGAGTGGAGTTTTACAAAAAGGAAGAATAATGGAAACTTCCAATGTAATGACTCATAGAATAGATGACAACATTGAGAAGTACAAATAAAAGTTTGTGGCAAAATGGTTCTACCAAAAAGAGGGAGTGTACTATGAGAATATTTTTGTTGTAGTAATTAGATGACAAGTTCTTGTATGGCCTAAGAGCTTGAGCATATACTTAGCAAGAGTGATTGATGTTCAAGAGGGAGGATTGCATAGATTTTTAGGACAACGAGGACCCTTCCAGATGAGTGGAAGAGCTTCTAGTTATGAGGAAGCAGAGAATTTGGAAGAATGGAAGGAGAAACCTTCCAAGAGGTTGCCATGGGTTGAGATTATTAGACTAGATGTTCAGAGATGGGAGGTCTCTAGGGGCACTATGCCTTCTATAAGGGGACCTTTCCAAACAACATAATACACTTCAATGATAGAGGGATCAATAATGGCAGAGGGGGGAACCAATATTGCCATAGGAGGATATGCTTTAGTGTTAGGTGGAGTACCCAGTCAGGGTGATAAAAAGGTAGTTGTGGTGACATATCTGTCGAGCAGTAAAAATGGTCTTTTTCACCTCTATTTACCCTACATTAATTATCAATCTAGGTATGATTTGTTATCTCAAAGAGTGTACTCAGTTTGAGGCAGTCACTTGTCAAGAGTAATGCTAGTAGTATAGCACTTTTGCAAAAGTAAATAAATGCTGCAAACAAACTCTAAATGTAATGGCAAGAACTTGAAATGCTTTGTAACTAAATAATTCATTTAAGAAACTACAACACTTCATCAGTCAAGTGTGCAGTAATGATAACTCTTCCCTTTGTAAACTGATGCAATCGAAAAGTAATCAAGGAGAAGATCATCAATCTGGGAACTGGACAACAATAGTCAATATTCACTACAGTATTAGATCGGTATGTTCACAACAAAGCAATTACTTGAAATGATAATTCAATTAATAGGAAATAGAAAAACAACTAATCTATTTTAAAAATATTGAATAGCAAAGCTTTAACCTATAAATATGAATTAAGCAACAATTGTAATCTAAAGGAATTAAGCAGCAATCTTTACCTCAGAAATGATTTGAACAGCAAACTGAAAATGGAACAGCAAACCAAGGTAAGTTTACAAAATATTGAACAGCAACCTAAATCAAATGTAAACGCACAACAAGCTAAATCGAATGTTACACAAAGTGCGTCTATACTGAGGGAAGCAGTAATTTGAGTTTCGACATAACAACTATTAATCACGGTTATGAAGAAACAACAATTGAAGTTACCATGGAACACCAATCCCAATGAACAGAAATCACACTTAGAGGTAAACCCTAGCTAAATAAACAATAGTACCGATCTATAAATACACAGCACTGTTACTCTGTAAACGAATAGTAATGGTAACCTGTAACGGAACAACAATGTTATACAGTAATATCAATCGGTAAAGGAACGACAATGTGATATAAATTCAGAATGAACAGCATAACATTCCAGTTGCAGAAGATAACCTTACTATTTGAATATGAATGAAATATAATAAAGCTAATACATGAAATGATAAGGAACAATAGATTACTAAACGAAGCAAATAAGAGAAATCAAACCAAAAATGACTTGGAATTGGAAAATAATGGTACAGGAAGCAAGTGATCCACTAGGGCTGGGCCCTTAGCCTCCAGGGACACACTGCTGAGATAACTCTAGAATAAAAAATGGAACAACAACAAAGTTTATGTATTAATCATGAAAACAGAGTTACAGTAATCGCTCTTTAAAGAGAGTCGATGATCAAAGTTTAAGTTACAACAGTGAATTCTATAAAACAATAATAATTTGCCCCTTGGGCTAGCAATGATGTCCTTTTTTATAGTGGCTAGGTGGAAGTACCAAAGATACAGATATTCTTTAAGGTAGCGATCCCTCAGGATCAAAGGATCCTGAGGGATTCACCGTATCGTTATTTCTCAGTTATCCCTTCATTCTCTTGCGCTGATTTGGTATCTCCTCTTCCTTTTCCTGGCTTATGCGCTCTGATCTGGATTGCCTCGTTTGGATGCGGTTCCCTATCAAAGGGACAACAATTGATTTCATCTTGTCTTTTCCTTTGGAATGGCGATCTTCCATTTTTTCCATTTTCTGCATAGGAAAAGGTAATAATTAGTCATTTTACGTTATTCACAAATCTCCTAAACTTTATCATAATCCTTCATCATATGCCCATTTCATAATGTAAAGAAGATATGAATTAAAGGAAAAGATAACAAAATAAGTGGAAATTACATACCTTCTCTAATGCTCAACACACCCCCCTACTTACCCTTTTTCATGCCCTCATGAAAACATTGTAATTGACATGCAAGGCAGTTAGGGAATAGGCTAGAGAAGGGTTCTCAGTAGGTGGTCTACAACCATGATTTCTAGCTAATAATTCAAAACTATGCCCTGTCTGACCTTCATGCAATTCATATAAGGCTCTATATCCTGGTGCAGGGTACCAAATGACTGGACTTCAAAATCTACAGCCTAACCAAGACGAGCCTTCTCTCAAAATGAGGTCACCATAGATACCCAAGAGGTTAGCAGCTAGCTTAAAATTCTCATAATTGAATGGTTCTCTGTTTGGACATTCCGATTAGAAGTCTGGTATCGGAATTTGGCTGTTGCTATGGCAAGGTATTTGATGGTAAAGAAGTATTCTACCCCTTGCCGGATGACTGCTGTGTGAATAGGTCCCAATGTCTGAATCACACCCTGAGTTCTCATTAGGCTCCTATGTTTATTCCATAATTGCAATGGGTCTCTAGGTTCACCCCTCACCCATAGATCTAATCCATTCTCCTGTCTTTGAAAGACATTGTAGGCTTTAATCCACTTTATCTGATTAACACCAAAAGAAATAAATGCCTGCATTTGAACATCACCCACAAAAGGGCTAAGGTTTTGTTCTGTTTCTTCATCTAATACAAGATTGTGCAAATAAAATTCACATAACAATAGCTGAACTTTCACCTTGTAATGCTTACAATAGTTTATGAAGTCATCAATGGTTTTTATCTCTATAGGTACTCATGCCTTGACAGCTTCAATTTTCAATTGTAAATATCTTTCCATTAAAAACAAAGCATAGTTTCTGGCAGGTGCCCTACACGCTAGAACATCAGTATAAAGAGAACATAAGGTATCCATTTGATTTATGACTGTGTCTAGTCTATGGGTTACCTTTTTGACTCTTTCCTCTGCCTTTCGCCATCCTTCAAAGCCCTAGATTTCTGATGCATTGATGTTTTTCAGCTGCTGTTGTAACTTCTGGTATTTTTCTTGAGGAACAGTCTCCTCTGTGAGTTTCTCTATTGTTTGTTGGGCTTGTGCCAAATCTTTTTGTAGAGATACTATCCTTGGGTCATTATCTAACATGATAATTTTAGGTTGGAGATCTACTTGGATCTCCTTATTATGACATCCTGTCTTTATGGTCTGAGTTTCCTTCTTGCTAAAGGATAGTGCCTATGTCTGGATTTCCTTATCACAGGCTGGTGCATTGTCTGTTTGTACTTCTACATTTGTAATAGCCAGCTGTTGTTTCTTTCGATTCTGAACAATAGGTTGGACTTGAGTCTTCTTGGTCTTTTTCTTATGGGGTTGTGCCTAGGTAGTTGCATGCTTTTCCATAGAGGTTCCTTTTGATTTCTTCCCCATTTTCAAGACTCTTATCTATTGTCAAAGTTGCTTAATCACGTTAGGCAATCTTTGTTGGTCCTTTCATAATCTTTTAATTTCCTCTGTTTTCTTGGAAGGAACAACCGTTTGTTTTCTCAGGCCTGGGCTTTGTACCTCAGGCATTGTACCTTCGCCTTGGCCAATTTCCTTATTTCCTTCTTGGGATACTTCTTCAATGTTCTGCTGATTAAGTTTTTTAGCGGTAGAAAACCTAGTTTGTTCTGCTGTCTCCTGGGCAGCTTCTTCTTCTACCTCTTCTTCATCATGCAATTTTTCGGGTGTATTTTGACTAGGAACAAATTGTTCCTCTTCCTCATCCTTGTCTTCTTCTCCCCAGATACACTCTTATCATGAGCAGAGTGATCCTACGACCCTTCTTTGGTATGGGGGTTGAGTGGGCTATGAGATTGGACATATTTGCCCATATTGGCCAAAATTTGGGCCAATTCATCTTGTAGAGGGTTTTGCAGTGGACTTTCGCTGCGTTGCTCTGTTTCCTCCCCTTCTTCCTGACCGGATTGCTCATTCTCCTCCTCCGGTTCTCCTTCATCATTTTCCTCCAATTATTTTTCGTTCTCCCCACCTTCCAATTGTGGGGGTTGTTCGTCTTCTGAATCATGTATTTCCATAGGTTAACTAATGCTTCCCTGGGAATTTCCCATCATTCCTCTGCTCCTTTCCAACCTAACAGATTTTCTTCGTTTCAGTGGTTTGCTCGATGTACTGGCAATATGTTTTCGTTTTGGGTTGGCAAAGCGAGTCCCCCATCTATTGAGAAAATCAATTCTTCCCAACTATTCTGCTGTTGGGAAAGACTTAGCTGACTATTAGTTATATTAACCCATGGTGGCTTACCACTGACTCTACATGACGAGATTTCTTCATGCTTCAGGCAACATTGTGTAATAAAAAATTTAAAAACACAGGCAAATTCACAACACATTTTTTCTTTAACACGGCTAAAAGTTTGAGATGGCGTGGTCTTACCATGTCTTTTTTGCCATCGCAAGTGATGTAGCTTTGGATAATTCTCGCCAATTCTACCCATGGCTCTCCCAGGGTTGCCGACAAGACTCCTTTCCCTTTGACAGTAAGGTTTTGCCCTTCATCCTGGAAGATGGTTGTGGCGTCTTGCAGTCTCACCTTTTTTAGAGTCCACACAGGTCCAGCAGCTGGCAGTCCCAAAACTTCTGCAATTATGTCATTAGTGACTGCTATCTATCTCCCTCTCACCATGGAATGTTTTTCTTGCAAGTTCTACAGAAACTCGATTGCCAACGTCTCATTGGATTGCTGTAGATGGTTAAGGTAAGCTATCCATCTTGCCCTTGCTAAGATTTCTTGTGCAGCATCAGAGACCATTAACACCTGTGGCTCACTGAGAATTGATCTTCCTCCCATCTTATTCATGCTTAGCACACTGCAAAAACACAGAGACGACAATGGAACAACAGGCTGTTCAAATTTTTAGCTCACTGTTAAGAAAGCACAAAGAAGATGATGGAACAACAAGCTATTCAAATTTCTAACTTATTGCTAATTTTTGCAGAGCAAAACACGGAAATGGCATCGGAAAAACAAGCCATGCATATTGGGAAACAAAATACTGTTAAGCTTGCTATTCCCAAGTCATAATTTCTCTGAATGATGAGCTGACACGTATGCCAGCGAATTATGGAGATCACTTGCGCCCCCCTGTAATGTGACAGGCTATCCTCGATTGTCAAATAAAGGAGCAGCGTGCTGAACTGTAATGGTATAGAGGAATAAAGAAACAATGTATAGAGATATGCCATGTTTACCAAAATGAGTGGATTACCGAAATCGAGGCGTATGATAGAATCACTAATAAATATGGAAATGTTGTGATATGATGGGAGAAATGGAGGATAGGACAACTAACGTGAATAAAAGTTGTTATGCAGTCATTATCGACTTTTATCGTCGTGATTGATTTGTAAATGATTTTCATGTATCAAAGGTTTGAAAGGGTTATATACATAGTCCCATTTGAAAGCACTTATAAAGATATAAGAAGAAGGTTTTTATAATTACTATTGGTGTATAAGAAATATGACTTCAATACCATCAACAGAGCTTTGTTGCTCACAAGTGTCCATAACCTTTATAGAGTTGTTTATTTCACCCTTGGAACCATAATCCTTTGTGTATGCCTAGAAAAGTGTTGTGCAATGTCAGAATGGAGGCCATTGTGCTGGCTTGGTAACCAGATGAATCACAATGCCATTCACCAGGAAGGAGTGAAAGGTGGGCAGGCCGGCTCGTGATGAGACCTCCTGTTCCAAGGACTTTTTATTTTTTTGATGTGCCTCTTGGATCATATCCTTGGTGTGGTGGCCATAGTGGGAATGCCACTTCACTTTCTTCCTTATGATCATGATAGGCTGGCTCTTGATGAGACCCCCTATCCTTCATCTGACAAATCATGTTAGTAATCATATAGATAAACATGTTTTTCTTTTTCTTCTTTTCTTTTATATAACACTTTTCTTGTTTATATACAGAGGGTGGTTCAACACTCCTTAAGAGTAGGGATGGTGGAGGAAGTATGAACATCTCAATAGAGAGAAATATGCCCTTATTCTTATTCAATAATAATGATCAAAGAGAATTATGGGGATTTAGAAAGAACCATCATGATAAAAATAATCAATCATATTGGTATTAGTAAAATAATGGCAGCAAGGTGATAAATAATTGTGTCCTTTCCTCTTTTCTCTTATCAATTCAAAGCAATTTCTTCTAAAGATGACGATTTTTGTGTGATTTGCTGATTTTAGTATCTTCTAGTTTTTGTATTCTTGCATAAATGTATAGTTGTGCCTTAAATGACCATCACTCACAAAAAATCCTCTAAATGGTAAAGCACACATACACAAAAAGAAGAAAAATGCATTCCAAAAGTGTTGTTCTCAAGATGGAACAACTGTTGTTTCTTTAGAGGGACAACAAAAGAATATTTGCACACAAAAACCACAAGCAAAAAGGAAAAAAACATGCTCGAAACTACTGTCCCTTGAGAGGAACAACAACTGTTCCTTAATCAGAACAGCAAATAAAGCAAGAGAAAACAAAAAAAATGCAAAAATGTTGTTCCTTCGGAAAGGAAGAACAAAAACCACAGTGTTGCTCCTTCGGAAAGGAACAACGAAAAAACGAAAGTGTTGTTCCTTCAGAAAGGAACAATAGAAAATGAAAGTGTTGTCCCTTTGGAAAGGAACAACAAAGAACGAAAGTGTTGTTCCTTCGGAAAGGAACAATAAAAAAACAAAAGTGCCGCTCCTTCGGAAAGGAACAACAGAAAATGAAAGTGCTATCCCTTCGGAAAGGAACAACAAAGAATGAAAGTGTTGTTCCTTCGGAAAGGAACAGAAAAAAAATGAAAGTGTCGTTCCTTTGGAAAGGAACAACAAAAAATGAAAGTGTTGCTCCTTCGGAAAGGAACAACAAGAATGCGGATATGTTGTTCCTTCGGAAAGGAACAACAAAAATGCAGAAGTGTTGTTCCTTCAGAAATGAATGACAAAACGTGAAAGTGTTGTTCCTTTCGAAAGGAACAGTAAAAAGGCGGAAATGTTGTTCCTTTGGAAAGGAACAACATAATGCAAAAGTGTTGTTCCTTCGGAAAGGAACAACAAACGACGAAAATGTTGTTCTCTTTAGAAAGGAATAGCGAAATGCAAAAGTGTTGTTCCTTCGGAAAGGAATAACAATCGACGAAAATGTTGTTCCTTCGGGAAGGAACAACAAAATGCAAAAGCGCAAAGCGGTGAAAATGTTGTTCCTTCCGAAAGGAACAACAAAATGCAATAGTGTTGTTCCTTCAAAAAGGAACAACAAAGCGATGAAAATGCTGTTCCTTCGAAAAGGAACAAAAGAATGCAAAAATTGCAGAAATGCAGAAATCTATACAGAAAGTAATAAAAAAAAAAGAATTATGTACAAAATTTAAAAGCAATCAAATCACTTAGTCAACCAAAGGTGAGGAAGAGATTTATTCCTCAGCCAGAATCTGCATGTTGGAGTCTTCCCGGAGTTGCTGGTAGAAGGATTCCTGAGTAAGTGGTTTGCGGTACAGTCGAACTCGGTGGCCATTTGCTTTAAAGGTATGTCTAGATCCATTAATGGTAGCTAAAGTAATGGTGCCATTATCATGTACCTTCTGGATTTCATATGATCCCAGCCAGCGAGTCTGAAGTTTCCTCGGAAAATCCTGAAACCTGGAATCGTATAGGAGTGACTAATCTCCTTCGTGGAAGACTTTCTTCTTGATGAGGGCATCGTGCCATTTTTCTCTCTGTTGTTGGATTAATGCAGTATGTTGAAGAGCGGAGAGCCTGATTTCATCTAGCTCGTTGATTTGCTGTAGTCTATTAATCTGGGCCTCATTTAAATCTAGACCGACTTCTTGTGTTGTTCTCAAGGTTTTTATTTCGAATTCTATTGGAAAGATGGGTTCCTTTCCAAATACTAGCTGATATGGTGAATACCTAATAGTGTTTCTCCATGTTGTTCTGTATGCCCACAAGGCTTCCGACAATCTTGTAGCCCAATCGCATCTGTGTGACGCAATGGTTTTTGTTAGTATTGCTTCTATTACTTTATTCGTGCTCTTTACTTGGCCATTTGCTTGTGGATGGTATGGAGTGGTAATTTTATGCTGAATATGATAGTTTTTTAATGTTACAACAATTTTATTACCAGCAAACTGTGGTCCCCCGTCCGTGATTATGTCTCTTGGGAGGCCATATCACACAAATATCTGGAACAGGAAATGAATGACGAAATCCTCTGTAGCTCTTGGAAGTGCCTCTGCTTCAACCCATTTGGTCACACATTCCGCTATTACCAAAATATATGTTTTCTAGTTTGATGATGGGTTGATCGGACCAACAAAATCGAGCGCCTAACGCTCAAATGGTTTAATGACTAGTTGTGGGTTCAAAGGCATTTCGTCGGACTGTCCAGGGAATCCTGCTCTTTGGCAACTGTCACATGAACAAATTTCTTTGCATCTTTGAATATTGTGGGCTAGTAATACCCTGTTTGTAGAACTTTGTGACCAGTTCTTCGATTTGCGAAATGTCCATTGATTTGTACTGTCACTATTGGATTTCCTGGGTCTTCATATTTGACGAGTGCTTCTCTTCTTGATAACAGGTTAGATAAGGTGCCAACTACTTGGACTGTTGGGTTATTTGTTATTCTCCTCCTTAGTTTTTTTATACATAGCTCTTTGATGCTCTTTGCATATATTGGGATATCTTGGATAGCTTGGAGGAGTGGGATTTTTATGTACAAATTCTTTAGTTCTCGCAGAATATCAAAATCAGGGTGTACTATAGGGCCCGATATGATTAATCGTTTTGGGAATGGGGGAGAAGATGTGGTTGCTTGGTCATGAGTCTGTCTTCTGACCACATCTTCTTCTTGTAATGGTTGTTCTGTGGGTAACCGATTTTCAACTTGAACATTTTTATCTCCCTCTACTTCTATGATGCGCCCAAACTTTAATTGAAGGTCATTTCACTCCCTTAGATCGATTTCTAGTTCTGGTGCTTCAATTATTTGAATAGATTGAATCGGTCTGTTATTTGGGTTTGAGTTGGATTAGGCAGGGAGTTGCGGTCTTAAATTGGATTGGGGATTTTGTTGTAGTGCTAGCAGTGTAGGTTGAGGGAGTGGAATGGTTCCTGTTAACTCTCAGGTTGTTCCCTGTTTCCTAAAGGGAATACGGCCGAGGTAACCACTAACCAATCTTGTAGCTACAGGTCCTAGCCTACCGGTAGCCAGAGAGGGCTCTCTCTTTATAGTTTAGCTTTGTTTGATGAGCGTTTTAGACTAGTTAAGAATCACTGTTTGTTTGTATTTGGTGGGTTGGTGAATTCCATTAGAACTGAAATATAGATTTACAGGACAGTTTGTTCCGTTGGGCAATGGAGTTGAGATATTTGTGCTCTTGAAAGTGGATCTGTGGAGACAAAGTGTTGCTGCAGAGCAAGTTAGGCATGTGTGAAAACAATATATCAGATTTGTTGGTGAAAGTGTGAATTTAGTGAGTGAAAGGCAGTTAAGAATCTTTCACTATGCTAATGAAGAAACATGAAGGTAATGCTTAAGAGCAGTTAAGAATTCTTAAACAGTATTCACCATGTTTAGGATAAGTTTAGACATGAGAAATTAAGAATTCATATCTATGGCTAATCCAGCAGAAAACATATTTAGAAAATAGAGATTGAGCATAGGGTGTTTGGAAAAAATCCTAGGCTATTCTTTTTCTCTATTTACCAAGAGTATGAAAACACAAAGTTATGGAATAAACAGGAAACACATACACAGTTAAGAGAAACTTATTGATTCAGCAAATGACACAGGAATTCTGCAATAACACAGAGCATTACATATCCACCTTAGACAGCATTGAAACCAACAATCTCCATCAGCAATTTTATTATCAAAAAGTCTTTAGTATACATCAGAGCTCTTCAGGAAGAATTGTATTACAACCGACCCTCAATGTGTTATCTGAGGGGATATATATACAAAAATAGGGTATAAAATATCTTAGTGGAGAGTTATGGTGTAATAAATTGCACCACCAACTCTCTTACAAAAAGTAAATGACACATAAATATAACTTTAAATGCTGAGATAGCCGACATTCCTTTGTCAGACAGATTTGACTTTTGGCTGTGGAAAGTAGGCGGTAGCAGTGCTTTAAATGCTGCATTAATTTTAGCCTGCTATTTGGGTGGATTTTTGAGTCATCTGTATGCTGCTTGATGTACCTGTATGCTGCTTGCTGTCCTGTATGCTGACTTGCCTGCTGACCTCTATGCTGATCTTTCTGCAAAAAAGGCAAAAAGAAAATTGGATTTATCTAGGCAAAATTTCCAACATTGCTTGCCACCAATAGCTGGGGGTAACTGATGCCTCCTCATTTTAACCACTGTCTCATCTGCCTCTGTGTGTCTATAAAAATTAGGAGGTACCTCAAACAGATGATTAATTTCATGCTCTATAAAGAATAGATTCTCCAGCTTGTCATAGAGGGTTTGCCCAGAGGGAGGCCCTGCTTCTTCTGTGGAGCTGCTGGATGCTGTGATCTGGTTTTCAACATAGTTGTTGACCCTTGTCATATACTAATTATATGACAACAACTGTCCTGTACCAGTCACTAAGCTTGGTAATCCTTTATCCTGTAAAATAGCCATTTTGGCTCTAAATTCATCTATTTCAACCTTCATTTCCTGACACTTCCTCTCCAGTGTCTGAGTGAAATTCCTCAATGTTAGTACCTTTTTGGCAGTGAGGATTGTATCTGTTCTGCTGGCTATTTGTAGAGCAGCCAATTCTTCCCTAGTGCGGTTATTGAGAAAGTGAATCATTTTGGTGGCTTGCTCAGGCATTATTCCCAGGGCTGTCCTGGCTCTCTAAATCTCTACATGAGCTATTTCTATCAGCTCTACCTGTTCAAAAATTTCTTGAATGGACCTCCATTGGTCCTGCATAGATTGGCCAATCTTGGCCCAAATAATCTTTTTTATTTCTGCTAGGGTATTGCCTAGCATCAATTTTTTTTCTAGAGTTTTTAGTTTGGCCTCCAAGGCCTTTATTTCCTTTTGTTTTTCTACCACAGTCATCTTTGACTTGTCATAACTGGCCGCCAGCTTGGCCAGTTTTTCCTTGGCAATATTTATTTATGTGACTTGATTTTCCAGCTCTTTAACAGCCTTCATTAATTTTTCCATGCCCAGGCTGGATTCTGCTGCTGTTGTGGCTTCTACTGTTGCTCCAGTTGCTGATGTAGCTGTGGTAGGTGCTGGAGCAGTAGGAGGAGCTGCTGTTACTTGTGCTGGAGGGGCAGATTGAAGGTTTTTTAAGGTTTGAGGTGGCTGGGAGGCAGATTCCCCTTGCTTGTCCTGTATAGCTTTCTCTAACTCTGCCTCGATCTGCAGTATCCTTTGGTTCATGACTAGGAGCAGCTCCATAGCATTGTCCACCTGTTTTTCTTGTGCAAGCTCTGCTGTGTCAGGATGGATGGTAGGAGGCAATTTTTCCTGTTTCCTCAATGCATCTATATCATCCTCCTTTTTCTTCATAAGGGCTCTAACACCCTTTGGATCTTTGGGGTCATGTCCCAAATCAATAATTATATCCTCTAAAGTCTTTATTCTGTTATCTTTGGCGGAGGAGGACAGCCTTTCCAAATCAAGCTGTCTGTTTGTGTTTTTCAGGGATTCCTTTAGCTGATGGACAAGAATTGCCTTGTCAGCAAGTGTTGCATACACCATCTCCCCAGTTTGCTTGTGTAGCTAAATTTGATCCATGGGGTGTATGTCTTTGGAAAAGACCTCTAGATTAGTTTTGTATTAATCTGTTGTGGTCTTTGGGTGTGGAACCTTGGGCTTTAGATGAGTGAAGATCATCTTTTCTTCCTTGAAATCAAAGGCAGCCATTAATCTTTTCTTTTTGGCTGGGGTTGTGTTCAGGAATTGCTCATAGAGTTGCACTCCTAGCAACTCATTTTGTGCCTTGATCTCCTTGAAGCCCTCTTTAACTGTGGCCGGCTTTTTGCCTTGATGTCTGGAAGAAGACACCTCCACGGTATGCTGTTGAGCCTGTTCTAGCTTAAATGAGCTAGTGGCAGTCTGTTGGCTCGTCTGTCTTTCCTTACTTTGGCTCTCTGCCAGCTCTTCACTTATGTCTCCTTCAGCTTCAGGGTCTACGCTCGGCCTCCTGGCCTCTGGTTGCTGTGATGACCCTGTGGGAGGTGTGATTTCTTCTCTGTCTCTCTTCTTCCCTCTTTCATCATTTAGAGGGGTCTGTAAAACTGGGTTTTGAGTTTGTTCAGTTTGCAGGGGAGGGGCCTGTCCTGATTGCTAGTCTTTTGAAGTACTAGGCCGCCCTGTTTCTGTCTCCTGTTGTTCATCCATCTTCTCCTTTCCTTTTGTGGTGGTTGTTGTTGCTGGAGCCTGCTGGATGTCCTGTGTTGTTGGGGCAGTAGAGGTACCTTCTCCTACTTGGACTGGTTGCTTGAAGACCTGTTGACAAGA